>OZ012738.1:403146382-403188158 GCA_963859935.3 Lathyrus sativus | reverse complement strand
CTGGGGATCTCAAAAATCATCTTGAGCGAGCGACTGCGAGGATTACACCGGGGTCTTAAGAGTCCTCCTAAGCGAGTGACCTCGTTGGGGGGCATATCAGGAATCGTCCTGAGCAACTGGTCCTTCGGCTGAACACCTGTAAGAATAGCAATGACCTAGATCATGCTTATGATGCGTATGCCTCGGCATCATGCCCCACACGGTGGGAATGATATGCTAAATGATGAATGCTATGCAATCATGCACGATGTTATGCAGCGTTAAGTGCTATGCAGTGTTTAAATGCTATGCAATCATGCACAACGATACGATCCCGTCCGCAAAATAAATGCTGGGAGGAGGAAACCCTTTTGTCAAGGAGCCAAGAACTCAGGTAGAGGAATCATCCTGTTGAGGAGAACGTGGACATGCCAATATCAATCGGCCTCCGTCTGGGGAATTGATCTTCCGGTTGACTGCTGTAGGGCAAACAACTTCAGCTGACTGCTGCAGGGGAACGAAGCTCTACGAGAACTTGGACCTGCTGATATCGATCGCGAGAATAAACTGCGTAGCCGTCATGGCTACTCTTCTGGGGATAATAACTCTGTGGGAAAACAACCTCAGCTGCTCCACACTCCACTGGGAAAAACCAATCATGATCTGATCAACTTCCAAGGACTCGGCCCTTCTGGACATCTGCAAACTCGGCTGAGGAAGGAGAAGTCATTCTGCTTTGCTGGAGAGATTGCGACTCTGGGGAAACACAGCATTAGCTGCCCCACGCTCTGCTGGGGAAAATTGATCAGGATCTGATCAACTTCCAAGGATTCTGCTTTTCTGCGGACTCAGTCGGGGAGAGAAATCATTCTACTTCACGGGAGAGTACGACTCTGGTGCGGAATTTCAATTTCGCCGGGGAAGAAAGAATCATCTGACTTCGGGGGGAGAGTACAACTCTGCAGAGGAATACAACATCAGCTGTTCCAATACTCTACTGGGGAAGAGGGAATCATCCAACTTCAAGAGAGAGCCTGATTCTGGCAGGGAATCTCAATTCCGCTGGAAACCTCAGTCTGGCACCATTAGTTACTGCATCCTTCGGCATATGAACAGTTTCCTACGAGACCTGCACTTGTGACCCGGTGCTTGGGGGAGACACCTGCTTCGGTGACTTTACTGGGGAAAACACGAGCTTCGGTACCCGAATACTTCTATGAAATCTGCACTTGTGACCCGGTGCTGGGGAAGACGACGTCATTCTTTGGTGCTTGATCCAGCTGATGAGGTGACGCTCCCTCAGGATGCGTCTGCTTGGGGAAGAGAATCATCTCTGCCTGGGGAAGACGCATCAATGCTCGCCATCCTGCGTTCAGATTCTGCGGAGGAGAGGCTACTGAACTCTGCTGGAGAAGGAGGACTCATCCTGCTTCGGGGATGCGCACGGCACATCTTCTGGAAAGCGCTACACCTGCAACAACACAAACAAACAGACAAGATACCCTCCTCAAAGGGGCCTATCCAGGTTATTATCTCGTGACAATATTCAGATAATCAATTGTTTCAACAATCAATGGGCCTAGGCCCGCAGGTTTATGTATGCGCATTTTATCAAAAAACATCGGCGTTTTCATTCGCAAACAAAACAGATAAATGCTAAACAGGCAAGCGGAATTGCTGAATAATGTGCATTTTATTGATGATGAACCCCTGAATGGGCAAAAATGTTTTACAACAGAGGCAAGCTCCTGGAATGAGGCAGCCGCGCAAAAAGAAAACATAAATATACATCAGTATATACAAATGTTGGCAACGAGGCGTAGACGAATACCATGAGTTGATCCCTCTAAGACCCACTCGACTTCGACACTTCTCCGATGCTTCAGCTTTGGAAGAGATTGATTCAGATACACGGCCCTCAGGTCTTCCGAACCACTAAACAATGAAAGTTCATACGCGGAACGCAGTCATTTGCTTATTCATATCCCTAACTTTTGCGTGAACCGCCCTTTACGGGTTTTCAGTTCACCGGGATACCTTTTTTTGCCGAAGCCGCCCAGTGTAGGTTTTCGACTTCGCGGGTGTACATCTTTTCAATATATCCCTAATTTTTGCCCGAACCTTTTATTCTGTTTTTGGTTCGCCGGGATGCCCTTTTTTGCCTGGACTCTTTCTTTTTTGTCCAGCGGGTCTTTTTCAAGCAAAGTATTTTTTAACTGCGTCCGCGTTCACCGGGGATGCGAAATCTTCACCATCCATCGTGGATAACAACAAAGCTCCTCCTGAGAAGACCTTGCTGACGACATACGGCCCTTCGTAATTCAGAGTCCATTTGCCCCGGTGATCGGAGTGTGGCGGAAGAATCTTCTTCAGGACGAGATCACCCGTCTGAAAGCTTCGAGGACGCACCTTCTTATCATAAGCTTTCTTCATTCGGCTTTGGTACAGGCGACCAAATGCAATCGATGCTAACCTCTTCTCGTCCATCAGGCTGAGCTGGTTCAAGCGATTCGTAATCCATTCTGCCTCATCAAGTTTTACATCAACCAAAACTCGCAAAGAGGGAATCTCCACTTCTAACGGTAGGACAGCTTCCATACCGTACACCAAGGAAAAAGGAGTTGCCCCGGTCGACGTACGCACCGTCGTACGATAACCGTGCAAGGCAAACGGCAGCATCTCGTGCCAATCTTTGTACGTCACAACCATCTTCTGAACAATCTTCTTGATGTTCTTGTTGGCCGCTTCAACAGCGCCATTCATCTTCGGCCGGTAAGGAGATGAGTTGTGGTGTTCAATCTTGAAGCTCTGGCACAGCTCCTTCATCATCTTGTTATTCAAATTCGAACCATTATCAGTAATGATCCGCTCGGGAATTCCATAGCGACAGATGATGTCCCTCTTTATGAACTTAGCTACCACCTGCTTGGTCACGTTAGCGTACGAGGCTGCCTCCACCCGTTTGGTGAAGTAGTCGATAGCTACCAAAATAAAACGATGACCATTGGATGCAGTGGGCTCGATCTTGCCTATCATGTCGATGCCCCACATGGAGAACGGCCAAGGGGAGGACATGACATTTAATGGGCACGGCGGCACATGAACTTTATCAGCATAAATCTGGCATTTATGACATTTCTTCGCGAATCTGAAGCAATCCGACTCCATAGTCAGCCAGTAATACCCTGCTCTCAGGATCTTTCTCGTCATGGCATGCCCGCCGGCGTGCGTACCAAATGTGCCCTCATGGACTTCTTCCATGAGTATACTTGCCTCTTTCTCATCTACACATCTGAGCAGCACGAGATCGTGGTTTCTCTTATACAGCACTCCATCAGGATTGAGATAAAAGTTTCCAGATAGCCTCCTTAGAGTCTTCTTATCCTGGGTTGACGCTCCCGCAGGATACTCCTTAGTCATAAGGAAGGTCTGGATGTCGTGGAACCATGGCTTGCCGTCAGTGGCGTCCTCGATTGCGAAGACAAATGCTGGTCTATCAAGACGCGAAAGCACAATTCTTGGAGCTTCATTCCAATAATTGACTTTATACATTGAAGCCAGCGTGGCTAAAGCATCAGCCATTTGATTTTCAGCCCGGGGTACATGATGAAGTTCTACTCGGTCGAAGAACGGAAGCAGCCTCCTGGCATAATTCATGTACGACACTAAGTTCGCTTGACGAGTTTCCCACTCCCCTTTAATCTGATTGATTACAAGCGCTGAGTCACCATATATGTCTAGATTCTTGATTCTCAAATCAATTGCCTCTTCTAGACCCATAATACATGCTTCATACTCGGCTTCATTGTTGGTAACTGGAAACGTCAGTCTCGCAGTAAACGGGATGTGGGATCCGTGAGGAGTCGTGATGATAGCCCCGATACCACTTCCATAGGAATTAACCGCTCCGTCGAATATCAACTTCCACTGAGACTTCCTATCTGGCCCTTCATCGGGCAATGGCTCATCGCAATCCTTCGCTTTGAGAAACATAATGTCCTCGTCAGGGAATTCGAACTTCATCGGCTGATAGTCTTCGATTGGCTGTTCGGCGAGATAATCAGACAATACGCTTCCCTTAATGGCTTTCTGAGAAACGTACTGAATATCATATTCCGTTAACACCATCTGCCATCTGGCAATCCTGCCCGAAAGAGCCTGCTTCTCGAAGACGTACTTGATCGGATCCATCTTCGAAATCAGCATAGTGGTGTGGTTGAGCATATACTGTCGTAAACGTTTGGCAGCCCAGGCTAATGCACAACACGTCTTCTCCAGCATCGAGTATCGAGATTCACACTCAGTGAACTTTTTACTCAAATAATAAATGGCATGCTCTTTTCTGCCCGTCTCGTCGTGCTGACCGAGAACACACCCCATACTATTCTCCAGAACCGTCAGGTACATGATTAATGGCCGTCCAGCCACTGGGGGTATCAAGATTGGAGGTTCTTGAAGATACTGCTTTATTTTATCGAATGCCTTCTGGCAATCCTCATTCCAAGTAACCGCCTGATTTTTCTTTAAAAGCTTGAACATCGGTTCACAAGTGGCTGTGAGCTGAGAGATAAACCTTGCAATGTAGTTTATTCGGCCCAGTAAACCACGAACTTCTTTTTCTGTTTTCGGCGCTGGCATTTCTTGGATAGCTTTTATTTTCGCAGGATCAACTTCAATACCTCGTTCGCTAACGATAAACCCCAATAACTTTCCGGACCGCACTCCGAAAGTGCACTTGTTAGGATTCAGCCTCAGCCTGAACTTCCTAAGCCTTTCAAACAGCTTCAACAAATTGACCAGATGCTCTTCCTCCGTTTGGGACTTTGCAATCATGTCATCAACATAGACCTCGATCTCATGATGAATCATATCATGAAACAAAGTTACCATTGCTCGCTGGTAAGTGGCCCCTGCGTTCTTCAGACCGAAGGGCATTACCTTGTAGCAGAATGTTCCCCAGGGGGTGATGAACGTCGTTTTCTCCATGTCCTCCGGTGCCATCTTGATCTGATTGTAACCGGAGAAGCCATCCATGAACGAAAACACGGAAAACTGGGCTGTATTGTCGACCAACACATCGATATGAGGCAACGGGAAATCATCCTTAGGGCTCGCCCTATTCAAATCCCAATAATCGACGCACATGCGTACCTTACCGTCCTTCTTCGGCACAGGTACTATGTTGGCGACCCACGGAGGGTAAGTGGTAACGGCTAGAAATCCTGCGTCCAACTGCTTCTGGACTTCTTCCTTGATTTTTACAGCCATGTCTGGTCTCGTCCTCCTAAGCTTCTGCTTGACTGGAGGACAATCTTCCCGCAACGGCAAGCGATGAACCACGATATCAGTGTCAAGTCCGGGCATATCTTCATATGACCAAGCAAAGACGTCACTATACTCTCGAAGCATCTCGACCAGTCTATGCTTGACATCATTCTGCAGCGCAGCCCCTATTCTGACATTTCTGACGAGCTCCTCAGAACCCAGATTTATGATCTCAATATCCTCCTCGTGAGGCAGAATAACCTTCTCCTCTTGTCTCAACAAGCGGGCCAACTCTTCCGGAAGGTCCTCGTCTTCATCAATCTCATCCTCGGCTTGATAGATCGGGCAATCAAAGTCGTAGTGAGCCGTAGAGGGTCCAGAGTCGATGTCGTCTGTTACGTGGATCCTGCAATAACAAGGGTTAAGTTTAAAGCAAGAATATGCAGGTTAGCACGAACCTCGTTGCCATTTTACTGTTTTTCGAAATAAACATAAAACAGGAATAACAGAGAACACAATATTTGATTACGAAGAAAACGCCTTTTATTTATTAACAAAATGCATACACATAATCCAACAAGGCCCTGACAGTAAAACCACTATGCCCCGGGCAGGACATAGGGTTGTACAAAGATTGTAAAAAGCAAATCATTACTCTTCACTTGTCAGCTTGATAATCTCCTTGATGGTCCAGTTGTGGAGGCGCTCGCCTGGCTTGCTCGGTTGAATCCAGGCGTCAAGATCGCAATCACTGTCCCCGCTGTCCTCCGACGCAGCGTTGATGCTCTCGAAAATTACTCCCCCCTTGGTGAATAGGATCGGCCCTTTCCCACGAGACGAGCTGCCAGAAGAAGATGAAGCTTCAGCTCCAGGAGAATACCCCAATCCAAACTTATCCTGCTTGATTGGTATATCCAAGACATGCCCCCAGCCTGGGGTGGAACCGGCTTCGACAGCGGCTTGAGCTTCCTTGAACGAGGAGAGACTCATCTCTTGCTTCTCCGCGACGACAGGAGCTACCTCCTTCACCCTGACGGTTTCAAATGCTTGGCAAAGAGTCTCATGGATCTCGCCATCCATTTCGACGTATTTAAAGGACGACAGGTGGCTCACCATGATGTCCTCTTCACCACAGACTGTCACTATGCTGCCCCCAACAGCATATTTAAGCTTCTGATGCAGCGTGGACGTCACGGCACCAGCAGAATGGATCCATGGCCGACCTAAGAGGCAACTATAGGCGGGCATGATATCCATGATATAGAATACCGTATCGAACGTCTCTGGACCAACTTGAATTGGCAGGGTCAACTCCCCGAAGACGTGGCGCTTGGTTCCGTCAAAGGCTTTCACGACCAGATCACTAGGCGTGCAAAGCAGTCCACGGGTATCCAACTTCATCAGTGCCTTTTTCGGAAGCACATTAAGCGAGGAACCCGTATCCACCAGGACATGTGACATAATCGTGCCTCGGCACTCTATTGAGACGTGCAAGGCGTTGTTGTGATCTCTACCCTTAGGAGTCAGCTCCAGATCTGTAAATCCCAGCCCATTACCAGCATTAACATGGGCCACCACTTCCTCGAGTTGATTTACTGATATCTCCTGCGGCACGTATGCAGCATTCAATACCTTCGGTAACGCATTGCGGTGCGCTTCAGAACACAGCAACAGGTTAAGAATCGAGATCTTTGACGGAGTCTGATGAAGATGATCTACAATTTTGTAGTCACTCTTCTTGATCAGTCGCATGAACTCTTCAGCATCTTTAACTAGCAAGTCTTTCTCTGCCCCTGCAGGGACCTCTTCGACAGCTTTACCTTTACCCTTATCCATAGCGTCGGCTCGGACCACTTTCTCTGCTGCAACCTCTGTTGGCGCAAATACTCTTCCGCTTCTAGTGATGCCACTGACTTCGGTAAGATTCTGCACAGTCGATCCGAATGGCTCTAGCTCTATCTTCTGACCATTACAGTAAACTTCGGCGCCGTAATGCCATGGAACGGCATTAGTACTCTCGAATGGGATTGGTCCGGCCCTGGTGATGGTGATAGTAGGCGGTCGGGGCGCAGAAATAGTAATAGGGTGACGAGGAATAGTAATGGTAGCAACTTCGTCTGCCTGCTTCAGCATGACTTCCCCTGATGCACTCTCAACGCTCCGGCTGAATTGCAAGATACCCTCGGACATCAGACTTTGGATACCTTTGATCAGCTGCTCACACCCATTAGGAAGTGTAGCACAAGCCATACATAATTCTCCACATCCAGGAAAGAAGCCCTTCTTCAGCAACTTAGCCTTGACAAAACTCAACAGCGTCTTCAAATCTTTGACATCGGTCAGCAAGTCTGAACTCTCCTCAGTGATAACAGCATTCACTCCGCCCCCCTTATGATGAGGCATCGGGTTTTTGGTGACGTTGGTCACGTTGTCAGAAAAGTTGATAACCTTGGCGTCCACCAAGTCCTGGACTTTGTGCTTAAAAGCTTTACAATTCTCAATCGTATGGCCAGGTGCCCCAGTATGGAACTCACAAGTAGCATTGGCATCATACCCCGGTGGTGGTGCCCCTGTTAAGGGAGCCATTGTCCTCTTTTGAACCAATTGGAGCTGAAGCAACGTTTGCAGAAGCTGCGCATACGACATAGGTGGAGTATCAAAATGACGGCTTGCCAGAGGAGCCCGATTCTGATATCTTTTGTACCCCTGATTATTCTGCTGCTGAGGTTGCTGCGGTTGCGGCTGCGGTGGAGCAGCTGGGATATTTATGCTAGCGATCTGAGGCTGAGGGCCCTTGCCCTTTCTCCTAGCATTAGTGACAGCACTGGCATCTCCCTCTCGACGCTTGCCAGTATAGGGTTTCTTGCTACCTCCCCCACCTGAGGATGATTCGCCCTGAATTTTTCCGATCTTTATACCGTTCTCAACATGCTCGCCCAAAGTGATAAGAGCCGAGAATGTTCCAGACATGCCACTGACCAGCTTTTCATAATAGATTCCGGGAAGGGTAGCCACGAACATTTGCACCAACTCACGCTCAACCATCGGTGGTTGAACCCGAGCAGCCAATTCACGCCACCGCTGGGCGTACTCTTTGAAGCTTTCATTGTTCCGCTGTGAGAGGTTCTGAAGCTGAACTCGGTTGGGAGCCAAGTCGCTATTGTATTGATAGTGAAGGACGAATGCTTCCGCAAGATCTTTCCAGGTGCGCACAGTAGCGGGCTCCAAACCCATATACCATTCGAGCGATGGACCAGAAAGGCTATCCTGAAAGAAGTGCATCAGCAGCTTCTCATCGTCAGAATAGGCGGACATCTTTCTGTAATAAGATCGGAGGTGGACCCGGGGACAAGTAGTGCCCTTATACTTCTCAAAGGTAGGCACCTTGAACTTGTGAGGTACTTTAAAGTCAGCAATCAACCCGAGCTTGGACATGTCAACGCCCAACGTGTTCTGATTTTCTATGTCTCTCATCTTGTCTTCCAGCGCCTTGAACCTGAGTCGAGCTTCAGCATTCAACTCTGCTTCTACACCTCTCTGAGAAAATATGTCATCCTGATGGTCCTCTAGCCACGGTTGAGGCACCACCAGATTCCCTGCACCAGCATTGCCGTTGACCGGCCCTATGTTAACATTGGCTCCCAAACTACCATTGCCGACGCCAGCCGCGTTGAGTCCAAGATTAGTCATCAGATTGTCGTTAGCACTGTCGTTGCCCCCGGCAGCAGGAACAACGTTCTGTGGGGTATCCCCTGGAGGAGGAGTGGGCACGGCCCCGCCGTGAAGTATTCCATTACTGTCAACCCTGGAGATGAGAGGTTGAACCAAAGTACGAAGCTGGTCTTGCCCATTCGCAACTACTTGCATCAGCTCCATAAAACGATCCATCCGTTCACGAAGCTCCTGAACATCTGACTGTACCTGGTCCATTATCCTTGTCTGATTGGCGCGAGTTGAGTAGCGGTGGATGAGTCTTTGATCAATCCTGAAGATTGAAAGCAGCTCGGAACCTGAGTACCTGAAAAACCTGTCAACATTAAAGGTTAGGAAAGAGCAACAGAATGTATGTCATGCAAAATGCTTTATGCAGATGTATGCGTGTGTCTGTGTGCTTGAGAGATTTCCCCCGATCCTGGTGCCTTAGTACCGGTGCTGACAAATAATAAGGAGGGGAATCTGGGCCCAATCATGGAAACAACAATCTTACGCATAGTACCAGCAATAGTCAGATTCGACACATCAAGGACCGAGAACTCGTAGGCAACAATCTTGCTGAGAGAGGCTGCAGTAACACAATAAGAGGCGAGAGATCCTGGATCGGGAAACGGTACCTGTCACAGACACACGCCAATGGAATGCGAATGATTATGCCAACTAATGCAAAATGCAGGTATGCAACAATATCCAGGTGGCTGCTGTGGAGATTCGGAGTCAACAGTCACTGATGAGAAGGAAACCCCGGTGTAAACCCACTGATCTGATCTGCTGAGAATAACCATCTGATAGGATCGAGATCAAAATTCTGCCCTACAGGAACAAGGGCCTGATAATAAAGACCCCGGATGCAAGATCAAGTAACATCTGCTGATGAAGTCTTCAGACCCCAAATCAAAAAAAAAATCTGCCCTGTCAAGAACAAACACACAGCTGCTGATGAGATCTTCAGACCCCACTCAAAATCTTCCCTATCAAGAACAAACAACAACTGCCGATGAGATCTTCAGACCCCACTCAAAATCTGCTCTGGCCGGAACAAACCTCTGGTGATAATACTCTGATTGAAACTTGCTCTATCAAGAACATATCTGTAACTGAGAACCCAACATAACTGATTCACTGTCAAGAAAACCAGGTAGTCTGGAGGTCAAAGTTTCCTGCAATATCCCAACCCCACTCACAGGTATGGACCTAATCCACGGACAAAGGTACGGCATCCTATGCGGTCGTCAGCGTCACAGACTTTCACGAGTGATGATACGATTCCCAGAAGGAGTGGCATCGTCAAGTCATGAAGAGGCCTCTCTTAGCTGACTTCCAAATGATCGGTCCCCAGAGTCGACAATCCTCACGTCTGGACTCCCCTCAGATCCTCAGGACCGGAAAGGAGCACCTCTGCAAGAATCTCGTCTGAGCGCAGATTTTCGTAGGGAACTGTGCCTGCTCAGCAGACAGGTTCGTCTACTACTTCTCCGCAACTATATCTAGGTGTGTACTCAAGCCCAGGTCCGGCTTTTCACTCACAGTAACATCCCTCTCCCACAGCAGTACAGATAATCATATCAAACTGGAAATAAAATGCGGGAAATAAAATGCGGGAAGTAAAGATGCGATAAATAAACGCAACCCAACAAGCAAACACACAAACGATATGATTGACTCTCATAGGGAACCGAAGAACCAGAGATTCTGGGTTTGATCCCCAGCAGAGTCGCCAGCTGTCGCTTGCGCGAAAATAAGGTGCCGGCATGACAGAAGAGTCGCCACCTTTCGTTATTTATCCCTCAGAGCGGGAAAGGAAACGATCGGAAAAACCTGACGAAAAAGGGTAAGACAAGGTCATCGCAACCATTGTCTGGGTTCGGGAGTCGGTTACGCAAGGGGAAGGTATTAACACCCCTCACGTCCGTCGTACTCGACGGGATCCTCGCTTGTTTGTTTACTTGGACGGGTTGGTTATAATCTATCTACCTATCAAGGCTGGCTGAAAAAGAAAAGAAAAATGACTCGGCAAAGCGTCGCACTTTATGCCTACGTATTCCCGTCTGGAACGAGAAATCAGAGTCAACGTAGTTCGGCTAACTGCGGGATTATGGGGGAAAGGTTGCTCGGTAGGACATCGCGTCCTATGCCTACGTACTTTCATCTGGTATGAAAGATCAGAGCAAACGTAGTTCGGGAAACTACGGGTTATCTCCTGAAAGAAGTGTTTTTTATTGTTTGCGATCTCAACCGCACTAGAGACTATGACCTGAGAGTGAATGCGTCGCATGTCACCCAAAGGGTACCATACTAAACATCCCACCTCAGATAGCTTAAGGCTCGTAACGTACGAAAGAAATCATTCATGATTACTGTATCTTAAACTGCTTTGAGATGAGAAGAGAACAGGCCCAACTAGAAGGGAGACTATCAAGTCCTACTGTTATCATGCCATGGATTCATCCTATGGTTGAAGTTTGAACAGGGAACTCCTAGATGTTGTCATGCATAGGTTTCAACCTAAAAGTCTATCATCAAATCCTCATCAGAAGAAATGAGAGTCCTAAGGGATCATGTCAATGATACACCAAAACAGACAAAAGCATCATCTTAAACAGTAAAATGCATGCAATGCAAGTGAGGGAGGAAATGTGTGTGGGGCTTCAGCCTCCACAAGCTCGTCTCGACCTCAAGCCAGTCATGAAATAACAGTAATCATACTGAAAAATAAACAACATGCTATCAAGCAATAACAGATGAGAGAAATGAAGTTGCCATCAGGCAAACAAAACACACTGGAGAAAGAATCATCTATTCTCTAATCCTAACCTTAACACAGAATCTGAATCAAATCTAAGCAAAGCCCTAAAGCAAAACCTAACCAAAAGAAATCAATCCCAGTCTTCAAGCTTCAGAACAAGCTTACCAAAGAAAGGGAGCTAAGTAAGCAGACTCATAGTGTCTTCCTCAGGAAAGCACTAGGAGGTGTATACTCAGGAGTCATATCCTATGTGGCTCAACCACTGTGATCAGTTTACATTCCTCCTCTGGAGAAATTAAACTCACAAGCAGGCTCCAACATCATTGGATATTTAGGAAATCCTATCTGAACTAGTGGAACTAAGTGAATAGACCCATAGGACCTTCCTCAGGAAAGTACTAGGAGGCTTCCACTTAGGAGTTGTATCCTATGTGGCTCAACAACTGTGATCAGTTTACATTCCTCCTCAGGAGAAATTAAACTCACAAGTTGGCTCCAACATCACTGGATACTTGAGAAATCCTAGATAAACTAATGGAACTTAGTGAATAGACCCATAGGACCTTCCTCAGGAAAGTACTAGGAGGCTTCCGCTTAGGAGTTGTACCCCATGTGGCTCAACAACATGTGATCAGTTTACATTCCTCCTCAGGAGAAATTAAACTCACAAGTTGGCTCCAACATCATTAGATACTTAAGAAAGAGGTGAGAAGAAAGAATGAAAGTCATTCATAGTGCCTTCCTCAGGAAAGTACCATGAACTTCCTCCAAACTTCAGGATCTCAAACCTCACAGACAGGGAAAAAGCCAAGCTCTGGGTCTTTGGGTCTTGATCTACAATCTTCACTTCATCATGCTCTCCAACAAAGTCTTCAAGACAACACAAGCCCCACAACAAATTCCCCAAAACAAACCCCAGAGATAAACAGACAACCACAGAACAGACAAAATCATCAGGCAACTTCAGAAAATACCTAAAAATACCAAACCAAGGGGGAAAAATCTATCAATTATTCACAAGGGTCCTCAACATCTACCCATAACATCCACATATGCCCCTACCCAAAAATCAAACAAAACTATCTAAAGAAAATGAATTCTTTCACTTATGCACAACCTAAACCCTAATTAGGATACCCTAATGCTACCCTAATTAAACTAATCAAATTTTAATCTAAAAATCTAGAAATAAATCTTATGGGGAACTATGGTTCAATATCTAATTACACAAAAAAGAATGGATTAAAAAGACTAAAGGAAGGTCCTAAAACAATTCTTGCAAAATAAGGTATCAACTAAAAGAAAGAAAATACACTATATTAAAGAAAATATCACCAAAAATTCTACATTAAAAATAAAATTCCATTTTTATTTTTATTATTTTCTACACATTTATATCTAATTATAGCAAAAACAAGAAATCAAAAATGATTATTTTTCATTTATTTATGATTTTTACAAGATGCTAAAATATTAAGGAAATCAAAAATATAAAATGATTTATTAAAAGGGAGGGGGGTTCAAATGGTAAAGCGCCCAGTTGGTTTTCATTTGGGCCAGATCATGGTGGGGTGCGAATAGCGAAGAGATAGGCCCAGGGACCACCGTTTAAGTGAAACGGTGCGTTTCCATTTTCAAAATTTTCCCTCCGTTTTCTCAAGCGATCTGGGCCGTTGGATTGAGGGCCAAAGTCAAAATCTGGGGACTGATCCTACGGTGGACAGCCATCGTCCCAAACGAAACCCTAGGGTTTTGCAGAACCCCACCCCATGCACTAATCTTTCCTCTCCTCGTTCTCTCTGCTCAGTGGATGAAATTCCACGATTCCAAAACGAAAAATCATCTACTAATCAAGAGGAACACAGCCATATGTACCATTTTCCCTAACTCTCTCTAGATCATCCCAACAGAAGTCTACAAGGTCATGGTCCAAACAAAATCCTCTGAGATCAACCATCATTAACCTTGATTCTAATGGTGTACAGTTGTTCTACAAGCTGCCCTAACCATTCTAAACTAATTCTTGCTAACTAAAACTAACAATCTAGCTAATTCTTGAAGATCAAAGATTCATGGACCTGCTATCAACTACCATGGATCGTGTTATAACTCCTAGGGTTTCATCCTCTAACCTAATGCATCAGTTCTATGCCTATAAAACTAATTAAAACTACATAAATTAGGAGATAGAAGGAAAGAAAGAAACCTGTCAAGTGATGATTGTAGGTGCCCGTGGAGGTTGATTCAAGGCTTGAAATGGCTTCAATATGATCCCTTGATGGTGAACACGTTTCTGTTTGCAATGGTTGTGAAGGAGATGACTTGTAGTGGAAGATTTCTTGGATTGCTTGAACTTGAAGGAAGAACTTCAATGGCTGTTTCTCTCTCTCTCTCCTCTGAAAATGCCTTCTATCACCAACCTTGAACTCAATGAAGATCACCCTTCTTATAATGATGGATGGAAACTTCTAGATTCATCTAGAAGGTGCTAGAAAAGTGTGGAAAATATCATGTGATGGTATTTTTGAATGATCCATATCTCATGTACCAAGTCCTTATTCTTGTGTCAAATTCTCCTTATGTGAGATATTGAGAAGGAATGAATGAAAATCAGCCCTTTCTTTCACTTGTGCAAGCTATTTCAAAGTTGCCTTCTTTTACAAGCAATAGGTTTTCAAAGCAAGTCCCATTTTGGAGCCTCAATTCAAAATTCCACTTGAACCAATGTTTTTAGAATGTCTCTTAAACTCAAAATGGACTATTGGATGACTATTTTTGGATTTCTAGATTGCTCAAACCAATATTCCAACTTGGCTTGAATTAACTTATAAGCCTTTTTAGCTCATTTTCACCAACCTTGTCATCTCATGCTATGAGCTTTTCCAACAACTCATGACCTCTTTTCTAGGCTTAAAATGCCATTTTGAACAACTTTCATGTTTTGAGTTTTTCCATTTGAGGCTTGGAAATAGGAGTTTTAGGCATTGGCTAAAAATGACCTATAACTGACAAATGACCAAAATACCCCTGTCTTGTTCAGACCATAAGTTGAGTTCCACAAATCCTATCAAGGACTTCTACCACTAAAATTAAAGCTAAGAAGATTCCCTCCAACATTCATGTTGACCAATAGATCATAGGAATCATCCTACTAGGGCAAAAGTTGTCTACAAGTTGGGTGACTTTCAAGGACCCAGATTCACATACCTCTGCTGACCTGTAATTTGTCAAAACCATAACTTGAGCTCTGTAACTCCTATCAAGGACTTCCACCACTCAAATTAAAGCTAAGAACAAGCTATACAACATTCATGTTGTGGGGAAGATGAGATATCAATCACATCTAGAGCTAAAACTGCCTGGAAGATAGGGATCAAATTAGGGTTTTTTCACTGACAATCCTTGGAAACCCTAACTCAATACTTCTCAAACTCTTCAATCATGATGAGTTGGTCTAGGAATCATCTTTATAACATCTCTATGCATCATTGCATGATCTCATGGCCCATGGATTGGGTCTCAACCTTCTCCAAATCTCCAGTTATCCTAGGGTTGACCCAGTCAAACCCTAATTCTATCATTCATGGTGGAATCTTCTGAATCCTTGCATAATGACCTCTCTGGGCTTCATGATGGCTATCAAGACATCTCATAGGCTTTCTCAAAACATCAAGTTCATTCTCAAAGTCTCAGAATCATCTGAGGAACACCCACAACTCTCAAGCTATGAAGCACACAATCCTGGTTTCACTCCACTTCCTCTGAAGATCTCTTGAACTTTCTGATGAAGGTATCCATTTTCAAACACTCAATGAATAAATAATTGTTGGTCAAATTTTGGGGTGCAACAATTAGGATCGATACGCTTATGATGCGTTGCACTTGTGTGCTGTTTTGTGATGAGGTTGGGTCAGTGAGACCGACATGCCTCGTGTGCATTGTGTGTGATAGGTTGTATGGTGAGTGGATCCGTGGGATCAGCCTGCCTTGGGCGTCGCGTATATATACTGAGTGAGGGGTGGATCCATAGGATCATTTTGCACTTAGTGTGCTAGATGTATGATGCGTGTGAATATGGTTGTGGTGCTCCTGTGAGGAGGGTGATGGCCAGTTGTCCATCGGTATATTATTGTGGTGCTCTTGTGTGGAGGGTGATAGCCAGTTGTCTATCAATATTATATGGTGTGCTCCCATAGAGGAGGGTGATAGCCAGTTGTCTATCGATGTTAATGGTGTGCTCCCAGTGGGGAGGGTGATGGCCAGGTGTCCATCGGAGATGTGCTCCCATAGTGGAGAGTGATAGCCAGTTGCCTATCAGTGTGGTGTGCTCCCAGTGTGGAGGGTTGATGGCCAGGCGCCCATCGTTGATATGTGTTCCTGTGTGGAGGGTTGATGGCCAGTTGCGCATCGTTGTTGTGAGTCGATACCGTACGTTTTGGGATGAGTGTGTGTGCATGTGTTGCGTGATTGGATGTTGTGGTTGGTAGTGGGACAGTGAGTCCAGTTATTATGTATATGAAATGATTTATATGATTCTGCCTTTTATTTCATGTACGTATATGCCATTATTATTTGATCGTGATTCTCACCCCTTTGTTGTTTTTGTGGTATGTGCTTCTTCGGAAGTACAGACAATTCAGGTGCTTAGCTAGTTTGGATTGAGGCGTCTTTGTAGGTTGCTCTGATACGTAACACCGAGGCGTTTTTGGGAGTTACTTGTTTATGTGTTGACTATGTGTGCCCTAGTGGCGTATCTGGTTTTGGGATATGTATGGATACTTGATGATGCCATGTTTATTATGTGTCATACCCTAAATTTGTCCTACCCTTTTGTAAATATTTTCGCATTTATCGTTTCATGCCTTTTAGACACGTGTCTGCTCGCAATTGGTTGATTTTTCAGAACTTTATCTTTTTGACCAATTAAAAGGTGACACGTGGCTTAAACTTAATTTTGTGAATATTACTTTCTTAAACTTTGTTTTCTTTTAAGTGTTACTAATAACATTTTAGTAATTACATTTTTGTTTTTTTTATAAACCTTAGTTATTTTATATATTTGAATATTTGTTTAATAGTTATTGTTAATATTTAGTAAATTGTTTTTAATATTAATTTAGATTTAATTATAATATTTTGTTAATATTTATTAATCATATATTTGTTAATATTCACATTTTAAATAGATGTTAATAAATTAAGTGAAAAGAAAATATTGGATGCATAAGCCCACTCCATGCGGCCCATTAGGGTTCTGGGCATCGACCGTTTATTTAAGAAAGAGGAAATTCAGACTAAAGGGGGGAGTTTTACTGTTCATTCCCTTTCTCTAAGAAAAACAGCCGTCCCAAATTGGCTCGAAAAAACCCTACGTAGCTGTTCACCTCCCGCCTCTACTCAATACGGCGCTGTCCTCCCTCCATCCTCAACCTCATCCTTCCGTTTCAATATCATCATCGAAACAATACGATTCAAACTCACCTCACTCCAAAACGGACCACCACTACCTTCGTTTTCTCCCAAATCAGTTCATCCTCTTTCTCTAAATAAACCCTCTCCATTTTCGCCGCCACTTCCAAACCCTCACCTAAGCTTCTTATCGCCATCGATCTAATTTTCAGACCATCATCATTATCGGCGAAGTCAACTCCGGTGACAACGTCGACAACGCGTTTGAAAACAACAACACAACATCTTCAAAAAAGCGACGACGACCACATTTGACCATTTCGCCATCCTTAGATTCGCTGAAAAGCTTAGCAACCGCCATATTCCCGTCACCGTCTTCAACTGAGTTTAGCAGGGATTGCGACCACCGCGTCAAGAATCGATGGAATGATAAGGTTACGGATCTACGTCAGTAGCAGAGCAATAACCATACGGCGTCGTCAATTTTTCAACTTGCCGCTACGAGTCGAACATTATTTACTTGATTTCTGCGTGTTCTGGGCAGCATCAACGAGAGACCTTGGATCGGGAACAACGACTTTGACGAAGCGACGTCAGTCACTCTCATTTTTAGGAGTTTTTGTTCGTACATTGATTATATTCTGGTTGAGTTTGCTATAGTGATTTACTGTAAATAGTTTGCTATAGTGATTAACACCCACAATTGTTGATTGGTGTCATTTTATTGCTCTTATTGAGTTTGCTATAGTGATTTACTGTAAATAGATTGTAACTTTGACAGGTTGTCTATTCTGGTTGCACACTGCATATCTGTTGTTCATATCTTCATATAAGTTATGTTTGCGCCTTTGTTTCGTGCACTGTACTATTGTGGGCGTTAATGTTCTGTTTGATTTTCGATATGTCTGGATATAATGTGGTTTTGGTTTGTTATGTTTTTTCTAATGTTATCACGGTTAGGAGTATGTTAGGGTGCAGACTTGTGTTCATCTGCATTTTATGCCTGGGTTTGTATCTCGTGAGCTTATGTTTGTATATATATATATATATATATATATATATATATATATATATATATATATATATATATATATATATATATATATATATATATATATATATATATATATATATATATATATATATATATATATATATATATATATATATATATATATATATATATATATATATATATATCTGATTTCACCTGATCATAAGGAGTCACTGGCCGGCCACATGTCTAAATTGTCTGATTGTTGGGGAAAATGGAGGGGGTGTACCTAAAACACACTCCGATGTCAAAGTAAAAGTCGGACAGAGTGATAACAAGTGCAGAAACAGAAGTAAGAATGAGATTACCTGACCCTCTATTGAAAGAGGGTATTTATAGTGTGCCCCCAACGCAGGGCCAACGGTTACTTCGCATTGGACTGGGTTGCCAGGCTCAATGCTGGTAACTGCTAGGGATGACGTGACGCCAGAAAGACCAGCATGTGGTCTTCGCCCTAGTGTAACTGCTCGGTGCTATCCGGGAGGTGAATGACCGAATAATCAGGGCACAACTAGTTATCTGATGACGTGTCTCTGCGTAGAGGACACGTTGAGAACGTGGGGGAGGTCAGAGGAGCCCTCCAGCTGGATTGGGTCTACCCGACGGTTGGGCAGAAGGAAGAGCGTGCTTGAAAGATGTGAGGTGTCTGCTCGACTGCCAAGAAGTTCGTGTCTGACGGGAAAAGGGTTCTGGTCGACGGGAGAAAGGGCTCTTCCCGACGAGGAGGCAGTTTAGGTCTTATTGGGCCTTCCAACTCGATGTGGGGTTGAACCTGCTCAACTGTGGGCCAAGTGTCGGCCCAGTCTAAAACAGTAGCTCCCAAAGTCGTTGCTCGTGGTCAAACGAGCTATAACTTAAAGTGCAGAGGTGTCGAGCATGTTGCTTCGTCAGTCTGTCAGTGGCCATACTGGTCGGGCGAGTCTACAATGCGCGAGGAGTCCCGTGGACGAGGAGAAAGAATCTGAAGAGACGTAGGGAAAGTTGAGAGTCGCCACGTGTCACCCTAGGGAGGCTACGAGCTAGGTACTTGGATGCCTAGTGACGCTTCGTTTCTCTTGCTAAGGGCGTATATATATGTGGGCTCAGTCTGCCTTTTCGCTCACTTGTCTCCTTGTTGTCGCTCAGTTTTCTAAATTCTCTGCTCGACGTCTACAACATTTCTGCTCGACGCAACTATGAGGGAAAAGCCTCATATATAGATGTGCTCGTTTTGATGATGTCAAAACTCAGCTCCATAGAAGAATATATGTTGGAAGTTATCATCATGTCGTAGTTGCATGTTTTGTCTCTCATAATTCAAATGTTCGTAAAAATCATGATTATTGCATATAGATAGCCAAATATGTGGGTCACATAGGGTTCACTTAGTTGGTGTTGGTTGCCATACTATAGGTTTTATCAAAAGCATCATAAAGTATGAAAATAGGCATTTTTGAGTGTTTCAGGGCTTTGAGTCGACCAAAGACCTGTTCCGGTCAACTCACACTACAAGTCATTTTAGTGTATTAGTCTCGGGAGGGCTCGCGTCGACCCTCCGGTCTACTCATACTGTGAGAATTTTTATTTGGCTAAAAATGTATGCTATGCATCGACGCATGCTATGCTCCGATCGACGCGTGGTCCTGTTTTCTGCACAATCTTGCATTCGGGTCTGCTCAGGTCGACCCCCTCTACTGCATAGGTCGACCGATCGCTGTTGTGTCAAAATTCTGTTATGTCAACTGTCTTTATGAATTAGTTTGTTATGTCAGTTATGTTTGGTATATAAGTTTAGTGTGCTCTTTCATTTCATAACATTGAGAAAAACAAGAAAAGTGAAATAGGTGTTAATTTGGTTCTCATCATCTTCATTCTCTTCATAGCATTTCACAACAATTACACATAATCATATTTGTTGTGCATTGTGCATTCTTAGAGGTGATAACGTCCAAAGCCGAAGATTGGTTTATCTGGTTTGAGTTGAGTAATCGACAGGTTTTTCTTGAATAAAACCGTTAGAGTTTTTCCCTTCAAGAATCTCAGATTTTGGGGTTTTTTGCACGAATCGTCTCATCACATATTCAGCCGAGTGAAGGTAATCGAAGAGCTGAAGGTTCTGTCAGTTTAGTAACGGTAAACGGATGATTGTGAGTGGGAGTTTCGGGTTCGACACGCGGATGATTGAAATCAGTCGGGCCGGATTTTGAAGACCGAAGGTTGTTCAAAGAGGGTGTCGCAATCAGAGATTTATTCACAGCTGTCGAAGTACTTGATTCAACTTGAATCAAAGGGCAAGAAGAAATAGTATCTACAACAACAATAGTGTTCGTTTGTTTGATAGCTATTCGCTTCTTGTATAAACTTTGACCAATATGTTATATCTATCTATTAACAAGTCTCAATTCTATTGTTAGAATTGAGGGCAGACGTACTCTGAGCGAGGACGACGAGGGAACTGCCTCAACAAATCATTGTGTCTTTTGCTTTACATTTATATTGCTTAATATCTGTGTTTTTAGTGCAAACAATTATATCAATCTAGGACTGATTTGAGGTGTGATTAACGTAGTGATTCTCATATCTCGTTTATTGGATTCCATAGGCTTAACGCATATCCGGTTTTCTAGTAACCGTTCGTTTTAGACGTGTTTAGTTCCTTGGCCGCTTCCGCAATTAAACAAATTTTAAAAACCAATTTTATTGGTAGTGGCGACTCTTTTAAGCAAGCGATCTATTCAACCCCCTTCTAGATCTGCGCCATTGTCTATCAAGTGGTATCAGGAGCACCGGTTCATTCCGTGCTTCAAGTATAACTTAGTAGAAATGGCTAACGAACCTAAAGGGGCTTATAATAGAGCACTGATCACACTAAAATTCACCGTATTTCTGACTCCGATTTCGCATGCATTCTTAGCTTTTATTGTTGTTTTGCTTTGTTATTGCTTTGTTTTCTTATGTTTTCAGGTTTTTATAATAATCGGAGCTTGAATCGGGAAAAGGAGCGAAAAAGGAGTGAAAACGGACGAAAACCTAGAAATTCAGCAATTTTGCACTTGCGGCACCCACCGTGGCGGGCGCCATGGGGTTAGCCATGACGTGGCCACGTCTCAAGACCACTCCTCAACCTCCAAGACCCACGATCCCCACTCCATCATCCCCTGTAGGGACCATGGCGGGCGCCATGACCTTGTGGCGGGCGCCACAAGGCAAAATTTCATAACCTCCACTTTTTAGTGGAGGGGCGTCCCGGTCATTTCATGTTTTCAGTTTTTACTATAAATAGGACCTTAGATTTTCGTTTTTCTTCATCCAGAATTAGAATTCTCTAGGCATATATCAGTTATAAAGCAGTTGCCATTCCACATTGGGGTGCCTCTGCAATCGAGTGATCGAGTCTGTAATCTGTCTGTGGTTCGAGTTTTGGAGCACTCTGGAGGAAGTTAATCCTGCCGCCATTTTAATTCCAGTTAGTATTTTATTTTTCCGCATTGCTTTACTTTTATTTATTTTCTCGCACTTTACTTTGTTTATTTCCCGCACTCGCACATTTACTTTGTTTATTTCCCGCACTCGCACATTTACTTTGTTTATTTCCCGCACTCGCACATTTACTTTGTTTACTTCCCGCACTCGCACATTTACTTTGTTTACTTCCCGCACTCGCTTTAAATTACTCATATGAAAAACTATAAAAAGAATATTTACTTTATCATGTCTAACTAATCCCATAAAGGTTAGAATGTAAGGATCGTAATTAAACCAGTAATCAGTATAATTGTTCGTGGAAACACCTAAGGGCTATTTTATCTTTCAATTCAAGTAATTGTTTTTAACTATTTCAAAAACAGCCAAAAGCGCTTTGTATAGTTCATTAGGAGTTTTTAGATTAAAAAGAAAAGAGATTTTAAAACGATTTTCGGACGCGTTATGAGATTTAGAGTCTGGTTCATAAGAACCTCTTTTTGCTAAGAAGTCCAGGTTAAAATACTTTTCAACTTTGTTAAGAAACTATATTTCTTAAAAATAGGTTTGCTACTCTAACGCAGTACGCACCTTTTTATCCGTGACAATAGGAGGGGTTGATTAGAGAGTACAACTCGGTTCTGAATACGCGAAAGCGACAGTTCCTGTTAAATTAGTTCTTTTCAAAGGAGAAAACATTGCCCATAAGTAGTTCCATTAACAAGTACTGGATTATCATTGATTACGTGAATTACATTCGAGCCTGTCTTTTATTTATTATTTAAAATTATAATTTTATTTACCATTGCACCCTTACTAAAACCCTTAAAAATAGTTGCCTTAGATAAACACCATAACAACAGGTACGATAGATTGACACTTGGTCTCTGTGGATTCGATAATCTTTTATATTACTTTGACGTGATTCGTACACTTGCGAAAAACACGCATCAAGTTTTTGGCGCCGTTGCCGGGGACCAATATCGTCAAATTTCATTACCCTGTAGTTATACCGTTTAGACTAAGGTTGTTACCCACCGGTCAATGCGAAAGACTCGCAGTGCCGGAAGTTTAGTAGACCCTCTAGCTGAACCTGAACGTTACACTCGCGCACGTTTATTTTTCCATAGGAATAGGAGAGCTATGGCCGAAGATCAAAATCGAAGACCTCTTAAGGACTTCGCCCAACCATCAAACGAGGAACCTAGTTCCAGTATAGTAAACCCCGCTATCCCAGCCAATAATTTTGAACTTAAGCCATCCCTGCTGCAATTAGTGCAACAGAGACAATTCGCAGGTCTCGCTACTGATAACCCGAACCAACATTTAAAAAACTTTCTTCAATTAGCAGACACCTTTAAAACAAATGGAGCTTCTCCTGAGGCAATACGCTTAAGATTATTTCCCTTTTCCCTCAGAGATAAAGCTCTATCATGGTTAGATTCCCTTCCACCCAATTCAATAACAACTTGGGATGACCTTAGAAAAGTTTTCCTTGCTAGATATTTTCCCCCAAGTAAGACCGCTCTTCTTCGAAACCTAATAACTAGATTTACCCAACACCAAGGAGAGTCGTTGTTCGAAGCCTGGGAGAGATATAAAGAACTATTAAGAGCATGCCCACACCATGGCCTAGAGAATTGGCTAATCATCCAAACCTTCTATAATGGACTTCTTTATAACACTAAAATGACCATCGACGCTGCCGCTGGTGGCGCACTGATGAACAAACCTTACCCTGAAGCTAGTGCCCTTATCGAGGATATGGCCCAAAACCATCAATCATGGGGAGTAGAACGAGCGACAGTGGAAAAGAAGGAAGCCCAAGGAGGAATACATGAGCTAAGCTCTATAGACATGATGCAGGCTAAAATGGACGTGTTGGCCCTTAGAGTCGAACATATGTGTACAACTCCGAATACTGTTGCCGCAGTTTCGCCGAATTGTGAGATATGTGGAACGCAAGGACACCAATCCGCCGAATGAAATCTGTTGAATGAAACCAACACTGAGCAAGTGAACTATACCCAAGGGAACCCATTTTCAAACACATATAACCCTGGATGGAGGAATCACCCAAACTTCTCCTACAAAAATAATAACCCTATCCAAAATACCGCACCTCCGAGACAACAAGGTTACCAAGCCCCTAGAACAAATCAACCTATGCAACCTGTACCACCTAGCCCGAGCTTTGAGGAAGTTGTAAAAGATTTTATCGTTGCTCAAAAACAACAAAACAAAGAGTTCATGAACCATAACGTCCATGTTAACGAACTAATTACCAAGTTAGGAACCAAGGTTGATCAAATTATTACTCATAATAAGATGCTTGAAACCCAGATCTCTCAGGTAGCGTTAAACCAAGCCCCACAGACTACACCTGGAGGACAGTTCCCTGGACAACCTCAACAAAACCCGAAAGGGCAAGCTAATGCCATTACTCTACGAAGTGGAACCGCTTATAAGGAACCTTTAAACCCTAGACTAAGTGAGCCCGAAACTTCTGAGAGGAATGAGGAAAAGGAACCAGAGAAGCCTAAAACCCCGGAAAGTCAAGAAAAAGGAGAAGAACCTAAAAATAAAACCTATGTACCGCCACCGCCATACAAACCACCAATACCTTACCCTCAAAGATTAAAGAAAACCCAAATCGATAATCAATATCAAAAATTCGTTAAGGTTATAGAAAAACTTCACGTAGAAATCCCCTTTACAGAAGCCATCACCCAAATACCTTCTTATGCTAAGTTTCTCAAAGACATACTTACAAATAAACGTAGACTCGAAGATCCGAAACCCGTGGAATGTAATTCTATTTCCGAAAATAGGTTAGCAAAGAAAGATAAAGATCCCGGAAATTTTTCCATTCCTTGTGTTTTGGGGAATCATGTCATCGAAAAAGCTTTTCTAGACTTAGGAGCTAGTGTGAGCTTAATGCCTTTAGCAGTTTGTGAGAGATTAAACTTAGGAGAACTACAACCTACTAAGATGTCACTTCAATTAGCCGATAGATCCGTTAAATACCCTATAGGCATACTTGAAGACGTCCCTGTTAGGATAGGTCAGCTGTTTATACCTACTGATTTTGTTGTCATGGACATTAAAGAAGATGACGACATACCAATCCTCCTAGGTAGACCGTTCTTATCGACTGCTGGAGCCGTAATAGATGTTAAAAAGGGAAAACTAACTTTTGAGGTAGGTGGCCAGAAGATAGAATTTATATTGTCAAAATTTCTTATGGCACCTGTGATAGGAGATTCTTGTTATGCCTTAGATATCATCGAAGAATGTATTAGGGAATTAGAACAAGAAGAAGAAACTGAATCTATAAAATTGCCATCAACCCTTATTTTGGAAGATGACAATTATAAAACACCCTACATTGATGATAACCTTCACGAATGTTTATCTCTAACCCCAGATCCTATGCCTTGCCCTATAAAACCGACCGTAAAACTTAAGGAACTGCCTAAAAACCTGAGATATGAATTTCTTGATGAAGATATGAACCGTCCAGTTATAGTCAGTGCTACCTTAAACCAAGAAGAAATCGATCAATTATTAGAAGTTTTACGTAGGTACCCCTCAGCCTTAGGATATAAGATCTCTGATCTAAAAGGAATAAGCCCATCCGTATGCATGCATCGGATTTTGCTTGAAGAAGATTCAAAACCTTCTAGAGAACACCAACGTAGAATAAATCCTATAATGAGTACTGTAGTTAAGACTGAAGTTCTTAAGTTACTAGAGGCAGGTATAATATATCAGATCTCGGACAGTAAATGGGTGAGTCCTGTGCATGTAGTACCTAAAAAGGGAGGCATCACAGTCGTGCAAAACGAGAAGGGCGAACCTGTAGCAAAAAGAACTGATGGAGGTTGGCGTATGTGCATAGATTATAGAAAATTAAATAAAGCAACTAGGAAGGACCATTTCCCATTACCATTCATAGACCAAATGTTGGAGCGCCTAGCCAGACACTCTTACTTTTGTTATTTAGATGGATATTCAGGATTCTTCCAAATACCTATTCACCCCAAAGATTAAGAAAAAACTACCTTTACATGCCCAGTTGGAACCTTTGCCTATAGAAGAATGCCTTTTGGACTCTGTAATGCTCCTGCAACTTTCCAACGCTGCATGATGTCTATCTTTGCTGATTATTTGGATGGAATCATGGAAGTATTTATGGACGATTTCTCAGTTTGTGGGTCAGATTTCAAAAATTGTCTTGTCAACCTTGAGAAAATCCTGGAGAGATGTGTGGAGGTAAACCTTGTGCTAAATTGGGAAAAATGTCATTTCATGGTCACCGAAGGGATTGTTTTAGGACATATAGTTTCCGAAAAAGGTATAGAGGTAGATAAAGCAAAAATAGAGGTCATAGAGAATCTAAAACCGCCGAAGACTATCAGGGAGATAAGAAGTTTTCTTGGACATGCCGGATTTTACCGACGTTTTATCAAGGATTTCTCCAAAATAACAAAGCCCTTAACTGGTCTTTTAATGAAAGATGCTGAGTTCATCTTCGATGAAAAATGTACTGAAGCATTTAATCTTCTGAAGCAAGCTCTGATTTCAGCACCTATAATGAAACCCCCTGATTGGTCGGAACCGTTTGAGATAATGTGTGACGCCAGTGATTATGCTGTTGGAGCCGTTCTAGGTCAGAGAAAAGATAAGAAGTTACATGTGATTTATTATGCCAGTAGAACCCTAGACGCTGCACAGCTCAACTACGCAACAACCGAAAAAGAGCTCCTAGCTGTAGTTTTTGCAATAGACAAATTTAGATCTTATCTAGTAGGAGCCAAGATTATAGTTTACACCGACCATGCTGCCATTCGTTACTTACTAAGCAAAAAGGATGCCAAGCCTAGGTTACTTCGATGGATTCTATTATTACAAGAGTTTGATTTGGATATCCGTGACAAGAAAGGCACTGATAATGTGGTAGCTGATCACCTATCTAGGCTAGAATACCTGAAACCTGATCCAGTACCCATAAATGACGATTTTGCCTACGATAGACTGATAGCCCAACTAGAAACCATTGAAGATGATAACCCAGACCCTCATGAGCAATTTCATAAATCCTTAGCTATAAGCAATGTACCTTGGTATGCAGATTTTGTTAATTACCTAGCCGCTGACATCATACCCCCTGATCTAAACTACCACCAGAAGAAGAAGTTCTATAGTGATGTGAGAAACTTCTATTGGGACGATCCATTTCTTTTCAAGAGAGGTAAAGATGGCATTTTCCGCCGTTGTGTTCCAGAAGAAGAGGTAAATAATATAATTGAGCATTGTCACTCTGCACCCTATGGTGGACATGCAAGCACATCTAAGACCTACGCCAAGATTCTTCAAGCTGGCCTATTCTGGCCTACTATGTGGCGTGATGTCCATGCTTTCATTGTCAAGTGTGATAGATGCCAACGCACAGGAAATATTTCAAGACGTAATGAAATGCCGTTAAGAAATATCCAAGAAGTAGAACTCTTCGACGTATGGGGTATGGACTTTATGGGACCGTTCCCACCATCTTTTGGAAATCAGTACATATTAGTAGCTGTTGACTACGTGTCTAAATGGATTGAAGCTATCGCCGCACCCACAAACGACACCAGAGTAGTCATCAAATTATTCAAGAATTATATATTTCCCAGGTTTGGAACACCCCGTTTAGTCATAAGTGATGGAGGATCACACTTCATATCGAGAATATTTGATAAACTTTTAAGCAAGTATGGAGTTAAGCATAGAGTAGCAACACCATACCACCCACAGACCAATGGACAAGTGGAAGTATCTAATAGGGAGATAAAACAAATCCTCGAGAAGACTGTCTCTATATCTAGAAAAGATTGGTCGCAGAAACTTCAAGAAGCATTATGGGCCTATAGAACCGCTTTCAAAACTCCTATAGGAACAACCCCTTATCAACTGGTCTATGGAAAATCATGTCACTTACCATTTGAGTTGGAGCATAAGGCCTATTGGGCCATCAAAACTTTGAATTTGGATTACTTGACAGCTGGTGAGAAACGTATCCTTGATATCCACAAATTAGAAGAGCTCAGACAATCTGCCTACGAAAATGCCATCATATACAAAGAAAGAACAAAAGCTTGGCATGACAAAAGAATCATAAGAAGAGACTTCAAAATAGGCGATCCTGTTCTCCTGTTCGATTCTAGGTTACGACTATTTCCAGGTAAACTCCGTTCGAGATGGACTGGCCCTTTCGAAGTATCTAAGATCCTGAGATCCAGTGCTATTGAAATCAAGAACCAAACATGTAAACCGTTCATAGTCAATGGACAGAGGTTGAAGCCCTACGAAGGAGGTGACATTCCAACAACATACACCTGTCATACTCTGAGTGATCCACCATATCCTTCCAATGATGTTTAAATATCGGTCGTCGAGCTAATGACGTTAAACAAGCGCTGCCTGGGAGGCAACCCATGGTTTTTCTTATTTTTGTACTTTTTTTTACTTTATTTTAATTTGTTTATTTTATTATTATGTCAGGACTCACGATTGAATGTTTTATGTGCTTTCAGGACTTGTTTACTAACCTTGTACAGAATGCAGAACCCTGATGACATGCACGTGGCCTTTAAAGATGATGCACAGAGAGAGCGTTACTATGTTCACATGAGACGCCCTATGGCTCCTACCAGGTACCCTGACCATGACTGCATGGATGCCTTGGGGATAGAGCCAAGCGTCAGATTTTTATGCCATCAACTCCAGTGGGACCAGTTTGACGACAGGAACAACACTTATAGGAACTTGACTCTTGAGTTCCTCAGCTCGTTTCATCATGACCCTTGGGCTGGACCCGATGGACTCGCTGTTTTCAGGTTGTTCGGGATTGACTACTCATTCTCTCACAAAGAGTTTGGTGATTTACTAGGTTTCCAGACTACTCCTGATGCTATTCCAGAGACTCCGGTGGGGTATTTTATGAGCAGAGAAGTGGAAAAGTTTTGGACTAAAATATCAGGCGGAGGGAGCCAAGATCCTTCTACCCAGTTTTCTCAGGTAATCCACAACCCTGCATTGAGGTACTTCCAGATGATTCTAGCACATTCTTTCCTAGGTTTTCCAGATACAGAGACACTGCTAAGTGAAGAGGAGATTTTCCTACTGTTTTGTGCGACTCAGTCTCGCCCTGTTGCTTGTGGCAACTTTCTACTGAAGGGCCTTGCTAGTGTTGCCAGATCATCAGTAGGAATCATCCATGTCGGTGGGATTGTTACACAGATTGCTACTGCATTGGGTTTGTCTCGCAAGCTATTGCACCTCAGGACCTTCTGCTACTACACCACCCTGGATATTGATTTTTGTCTTGATAGAGGACTGATGAGGAGGGCTTCTTTTGAGCCCAACATGTTTAGATTGCTGATCGACGGTGAAGCGATACACTACTTTACATTACCAGATCCGCTGATGACCAGTGTCCATGATCCTGCCAATTGGAGTTATGCTCTAGAGGGTTATGGAGAGACAGTCGAAGAGCCGAAATCGCCTCCCGCCGCTGAGTACACTCCTACACCTCTTACTCCCCGAATCACTGTTATGTCTAACAATATGTCTCTGCAGCCACCCGACCTACAAACACAGATTTATGAGCTCCGCAAGGAGACTGCCCTGCTCAAGCAGGAAGTGGCAGACTTAGAGTTACAGATGCAGGTTTCTGATCTCACTCATGCCTCAGAGACCGATGCTCTACATCAGGCGATCGACGAGCTTCGGAGGGAGATAGCTGAGATTCGTGGATCAAGCCAGGATAAGAAACCTACCACATGACTCATTCCACCCTGACAGCACTACCCTAGTATTTAACTTCGTTTTATTTATCGCATTTCCAGACATATTTTACTTTATTGCAACTTTTATATTTTCATGCACTTTGAATTCCTTACATATATACATATTATGCACTAATTTTTATTTTTCTTTTTCTTTTTGATTTTTAATTATTTATTTTTTGTCGTGCAAAGAAAAAATATATAAGACAAAAATATGCAAGCCAATGCCTTGAAAAGAAGAAGAAACGCTATTCAGACCCCCCCGGAAGACAAAGGTGCAAGGAAGGCCCAAAGGAGGATCCAAAACCACAAGGCCCAGGAATTGGCCTTGTGGCGGGCGCCACACCGTATCATCAACAAATACGGGATTCAATCCCCATTTTCATCCCTTTCTTCACCAAAAAACCCATTTTTTCAACCTTCCAAATCCTCCTTGAACCCCATTAAAGCTCCCCCATTTCCAAAATACCCTCCATCCATAAAACATATCCAACATCCATTTCCATTTTCATCCATCAAAAACCAAAAAATCAAAACTTTATCATTCCCCTCATAAACCACTTTTCTACTATTTTCACCACCTAAGGAGCTTTTCAACAATGGAGTTCAACGGATTTATTCTTCGTGATGGAAGACCGGGCGAAAGGCAACGGAAAATTATTCAGAGGCTTCAAAGTCGAGAAATCCTCTCGACTAGGTACGTCGACGATAACTGTCTGTATGCTTTGGGTATTTATCATAGTGTTTTTAATTTATTAGAATTTCTAGGCTTGCATAATATTTTCATTAATCAGGAACCTACCTATGAGAGGCTGACAACTGAGTTTTTGAGTTCTTTGATATACACTGTCAGTCCTAACACTGCTAGCACTGTCGGTACTGTTATTTTTAGACTGCTTGGAATTGAATATGAATTCAGTACCAATGAGCTAGCAGGTTTGTTAGGATCCCTCGTAGGGAAGGTTCGATTTGTGAGGCACCTTTGGATGCTGAATGGTCGGCCGAGGTATTTACCTTCTGGCTAAGGCTTTCAAGTACTTCAATTAATTCTTTTGAAGGGATACTTGCGTCGACCATTCACAACCCGGCCATAAGAGTTTTTAGACTTCTTTTGGCATGTACTATTTTTGGCCGGGAAAGTCCAAACAAGGTTAATGCTCGTGAACTCCTATTTTTGCAAGGATGCCTCACTAGAACCCACATCAATCCGGTCCCGTTTATGCTTGCCCACATGACTTTATTTACTAATAAAACAGGACCGATTGTTTTTGGAGGGCTTGTTACGTCTATTGCTCGGGCTCTTGGCCTGAATGATGAGATAGCTACACTTGAACCACTACCTCCTCGCACAATTAATTTAAAATTTCTGAAAGACATGAAATTGTGCCGAACAAGGAGAGAAGGTGGTTATGAGTTGATGGTTCATGGGGTAGCTATCCCATCTGTTGCTTTACCATGCAGTAGACGTACTGATGTACGTGATGAAAGGAACTGGACCTATGATCTTAATGCTCCACGTGTTTTGGGTCCACTTCCTCCTAATATTCCCGATGGGGAGGCACATGACACTGATGATGAGTATGATCGGAGAGAGCAGTCTCTCATCCCTCACATGTCCCCCCATCGTCCTTCACAGTCACACACTGCACCATCTTCCTCTAACCTGTTGCAGGTACTGCTCCTGGATTCTTTGTCACCGAGGAGATGTGGCGTGATATGACAGCTAGAGAAGAAAGGCATGATGGCCTTCTCTCTACTATTTCACAGCAGCTGACGAACAATATGAGCTTCATGCAACAATCGCGATTGGTTTCGGATCGTGCTTATAGCAACGTTTGCCGTACCTTGAACGATATTTCATTAGAGCAGAACCGTCAGAGAGAGTTCAACAGCCGACACTACCAGCTTGTAGAGGCTACTCAGGGTTCCATCTTGGGTAACCTTCGAGAGGTCCGGAGTGCTCAGGCTGCTTTATCAGCACGACTCGACCGGAGGGACCAGCATCGTAGTAGATCCCGTCGTTCCAGACCATCACATCAGGACGGCGAAGGCACCAGTGCCCCTCCTCAGTAGTCTTTTTCCAGGTTATCCCCCTTATCTTATTTCGAAACATTGGGGACAATGTTCGATTTAAGTGTGGGAGGGGATTTTATTGCTTTCTGTTATTTCCCTTTTTTAGTTAATTTCCTTTTCAGTTATTTCCCTTTCAGTAATTTATTTTTCTTAGATAATGCATGAGTCTGACGAGTCACCAGTATAGTGTCTTTTTAGTTCATCTTCATTTTTTCCCATTTCCTTAGCCTTACCAGAAAATTTTTAAAAAGAAAACAATGTTGTTTCACATGTTTTTTGGGCTTTGAGACAGGTTTAGATTAGGATGTGGTGACTTAGGTCAACTTTTTGAAACATCAGAACCATTTTAGCACCATAGACCTCTTGAATATAGGAATCACTCCTAAACCCCACCACCATGGCCTTTACTATCATTCAAAAAATTGTCCTAAGTAGTTTATTTTAGCAGTCAGCTCCGGCCTAAGCATACTCTACGTAGGGGGCCTATGAATATAAGTGAATGATCCAGTGCTAATAAAAAAAAAAAAAAAAAAAGAGAAAAAAAGGCAAACTCTGGTATAGGTGACCCTCACAAAGTCATTTAAACCGAAAAAAGAGAAGAAAAAATTTTTTTGCCACAAAAAGAAAAAAAAATTGCAAGTCACCTATTGTTAGTTGGTTCAGAGGTATCTGGCACTGAACTTGGTAGGGCGGATTACGATCCGATCCCCCGCAGCTACATTTAGGCGAAATAAAAACAGGTTTACACATGCTTATGTGCCAGAAACCTTATGTTATGGATCAGAATCACTAACCGGTCACTCCACTATGAAGCATGTACGGATAACGGGCTTAATGTGATTGCGCCTGAATGAAAAGGACACAAAAAGATGAGAAGATAGGCCTAGGTATCGTGGGATGACATGGAGTGGTTAATATAGGATTGAAGTTTGTGTTTGTGTTACTATGGTACCCTTGGTTCACTTAGTTAGTATCTGTCACTGCATCCTGACTTGAACTTAGAATCCCTTTAGCCCAAAGACAAGTGTTGACACCATATTTTCTTAAGCTTTAATGTTTGCTTGAGGACAAGCAAAGGTTTAAGTGTGGGAGAATTTGATCACACTAAAATTCACCGTATTTCTGACTCCGATTTCGCATGCATTCTTAGCTTTTATTGTTGTTTTGCTTTGTTATTGCTTTGTTTTCTTATGTTTTCAGGTTTTTATAATAATCGGAGCTTGAATCGGGAAAAGGAGCGAAAAAGGAGTGAAAACGGACGAAAACCTAGAAATTCAGCAATTTTGCACTTGCGGCACCCACCGTGGCGGGCGCCATGGGGTTAGCCATGACGTGGCCACGTCTCAAGACCACTCCTCAACCTCCAAGACCCACGATCCCCACTCCATCATCCCCTGTAGGGACCATGGCGGGCGCCATGACCTTGTGGCGGGCGCCACAAGGCAAAATTTCATAACCTCCACTTTTTAGTGGAGGGGCGTCCCGGTCATTTCATGTTTTCAGTTTTTACTATAAATAGGACCTTAGATTTTCGTTTTTCTTCATCCAGAATTAGAATTCTCTAGGCATATATCAGTTATAAAGCAGTTGCCATTCCACATTGGGGTGCCTCTGCAATCGAGTGATCGAGTCTGTAATCTGTCTGTGGTTCGAGTTTTGGAGCACTCTGGAGGAAGTTAATCCTGCCGCCATTTTAATTCCAGTTAGTATTTTATTTTTCCGCATTGCTTTACTTTTATTTATTTTCTCGCACTTTACTTTGTTTATTTCCCGCACTCGCACATTTACTTTGTTTATTTCCCGCACTCGCACATTTACTTTGTTTATTTCCCGCACTCGCACATTTACTTTGTTTACTTCCCGCACTCGCACATTTACTTTGTTTACTTCCCGCACTCGCTTTAAATTACTCATATGAAAAACTATAAAAAGAATATTTACTTTATCATGTCTAACTAATCCCATAAAGGTTAGAATGTAAGGATCGTAATTAAACCAGTAATCAGTATAATTGTTCGTGGAAACACCTAAGGGCTATTTTATCTTTCAATTCAAGTAATTGTTTTTAACTATTTCAAAAACAGCCAAAAGCGCTTTGTATAGTTCATTAGGAGTTTTTAGATTAAAAAGAAAAGAGATTTTAAAACGATTTTCGGACGCGTTATGAGATTTAGAGTCTGGTTCATAAGAACCTCTTTTTGCTAAGAAGTCCAGGTTAAAATACTTTTCAACTTTGTTAAGAAACTATATTTCTTAAAAATAGGTTTGCTACTCTAACGCAGTACGCACCTTTTTATCCGTGACAATAGGAGGGGTTGATCAGAGAGTACAACTCGGTTCTGAATACGCGAAAGCGACAGTTCCTGTTAAATTAGTTCTTTTCAAAGGAGAAAACATTGCCCATAAGTAGTTCCATTAACAAGTACTGGATTATCATTGATTACGTGAATTACATTCGAGCCTGTCTTTTATTTATTATTTAAAATTATAATTTTATTTACCATTGCACCCTTACTAAAACCCTTAAAAATAGTTGCCTTAGATAAACACCATAACAACAGGTACGATAGATTGACACTTGGTCTCTGTGGATTCGATAATCTTTTATATTACTTTGACGTGATTCGTACACTTGCGAAAAACACGCATCAAGCACCTGTTTTTAATGGAGAAAACTATAGTTACTGGAAAGACTGTATGCGTTGTGCATATAAATTCCATTGACATGAAGGTATGGAATGTTATTTTGAACGGTCCTATGGAAATAACCATGACCGATGAAAATAACATGATTGTGCCTAAGCTTGAAGCACAATGGAATGATGATAACGAGAAGAAGTATAATTACGATTGGAAAGCTAAAAATATTCTAATCTCCTCCTTGGGAGTTGACGAATACTATAGGGTTTCTCATTGTTTGACTACAAGTGTTATGTGGGACTCATTGCTAGTTTCCCATGAGGGAACCGATGATGTTAAACTAGCGAGAATCAATAACTTAATGCAAGAGTTTGATCTCTTTCACATGGAGCAAGGAAAAACCATTGCTGACATGCAAAAGATATTTACTCATCTCATCAATAAACTATACTCACTCGGTAGGCCAGTTGTCAATGATGTTGCTACTAACAAAATTTTGAGATGTCTTAACAGAGAATGGCAACCAAAGATAACCGCCATAAAGGAAGCAAGCGATCTCATGATTTTGGACCTTACAACATTGTTTGGAAAGCTTCAAGAGCACGAGCAAGTGCTTCTTAGTCTAGAGCAATATGAGAAAAAGGAAAAGAAGGAGAAAACGAAAAATATCGAAAAGAAGTATATCGCTCTCAAGACTTCTTGCTCAAAGTCCCACATAAAAGAGCTTAGTGATTACACTACGAGTGATGACGAAGATGATGAAAAAATTGAGAATATGGGGCTGTTTGTGAAGCGATACAATCGCTATGTCAAAAAGAACGGTATCCAACATTTTGAGAAAAATCTTGTCAACTTTCGAATAAAATCAAGATACTCCAAAAATAACGACAATAAAGGGAGCAAACAAAAAGGTCGTGTTATAACTGCGGAAAGACCGGACACTACAAGCTGGATTGTCCCTTGATGAAAAAGGAAAAAGAAAAGGAAACAAATCGGTCACATAAGAAGCAAGCTAAGTCAAGGAGAGTGTATATCACTTGGGAAAGCGATAGCGAGTCATCCGAGGATGACAACTCTAGTGACGAATACGAATCTGTCAATCTTTGTCTTTCCACTTATCAAAAGAACAAAAAGAAAAAGGTACAACATGCGAAATATGATAATTCCTCTAGGTTGTCTCATTCTGAATTGCAAACTGCTTTTCATACCTTACATTATGAAGCGAAGAAGCTTTTAAAAGGCTTGCCTCAAATAAACAAATCTTTGCTCACCTAGAGCAAAAGATTCGTGATTCCGAAAAGAAACTAGGGGCATTAAAGGCTTCCATAGTGGAAGGTACAAAAGTAGATTGTGAGGAAATAAGTAAGAGAGTTATTAACTTCGGGTTGTGATACTTGTTACATTTGGCAAAATGAGGTCAGAAATCTCAAGGTCAAACTTAACAAGGCTCTAGAACCCAAAATTAGATTTGCTATTGATAAAGCTCATTTTAGAAAGAGTATGGTTAATCCATATCAAAAATACACATATGTTGTAAAGAATCATGATAGTGTTGCACCCTAAAATTTGCTCAACCTATTTCACTTGGTTTATGTTTCAACTGCATTGTCATTTGCATACTAAGTCATGTACATAGTCTAATCATTTGCATAACATAGCATAACAAGGCATCTAACAAGGGATCAAGTTCCATTTTCATCAGAAAGAGGCCCATCAAGGGGTTTTATTCAAGATCAAGACCATCCAAGTAATCAAGAAATGAGTTGAAGCTTTGAGAAGTTTGAAGGTCAACCAGTAGATTTCTCTCCCAATCTGGGGGATATATTGAAGATCATCAATGAGTGCGTGAGACATGGAAGGTGTACAAAGATCATGGAAGACCTAGAGGGTCATTTTGAAGATGAGACAAGTCATTGATACAAGTACAAGAGCCAGAGTTGAAGTACAGTCAACTAGGGTTTCATCTGGGTCAACCCTAGGTCAACTGAGTGATTGAAGAGCATCAAGGCTTAACTGAAAGGTTTGGAATTCATGATTTGATAAGTGTGGTGTTGTGCCAGGGAGAAATCAAAAGGAATCAAGAAGAAGAGGAGTTGCTAAATTAGGGTTTCAGTGTAAAATCCCCTAATTTAGGCCTAGCTTCCAAGCCAGATAAGTCAAAATGCAAGTTTCAAATGAATTCTTGGTCAACATGAAACTTTTAGAGATCCTCAATAGCTTTAATTTGAGTATTAGAAGTCTTCAATAAGATTTGTAGAACTCAAGTTATGGTTCTTGCAAGTTATGGGTCCCTAGAGGATACTGAAATTTATCTGTGACTTTCAAGCAACTTTTGCCCATCAAGGAATTTTCAAATGGATTCTTGGCCAACATAAGAGTTGTAGATCTTTATCTTATCTTTAATTTTAGTACTAGAAGTCCTCAAGGGGATTTTTAGAATTCAAGTTATGGTCTTGGCAAATCCAGGGGTATTTTGGGAAAGTTGAATTACAAGTCATTTTTTAGCATATGTCAAAATCTCCATGTTCCACTTCTCAAATGAAAAATTGTTCAACATGAAGTGTGCTTAAAATGATGTTTTTAGGTCAAATAAGTCATCATGGTGGATTGATCGGCTTATTTCAAAAAAGTCACTTAAAATGGCCTAAAAAAAAGGAATAAGTCAAATAAAGTTTGTGGAAAAAATCAAATTTTGAGTTAGAGGTCACAAACAAGCCATATGACATACCAATTTGATTGTAAAATGCATTTTAAAGACAATGGCATTGCCACAATTTTGAATTGAGGGTTATTTCAAGGACTTGCTTTGTAAATGGGCTACTTGCATCATAAGGCACATATGCAAAACCACACTTCCAAGCAAATGCAAGGCTCCTTTCCATCCATACACCTCCAATATCTCATTTGGAGAGAATTTAAACTCATAACCAAGTGAATTGCAAGCTAAAACATGAGATGGTATGTGCATAGCATAAGAAGAGATTTTCATGACATGGGAAGTTGATTTTCTCATTGGATCAATCTAGAACTTTCTAGGGTCTTCAAATACATTCTATAGGATCAATCTAGAACTTTCTAGGGTCTTCAAATACATTCTATATATACTTGTGAAGAGGTTCAAAGCAAGAGTTGTTGATTCATTTGTGCAAAAACCATAGATTGACATTGGAGTTTGGAAGAGAAAAAGTTATCAAGAATTTAATCTTCTCCAACAAACTTCAACAAAGGTTTTCCGCACTTTTTGGCAAGAAAAAACGAGTTCCAACTACTCCGTTTCGACGCTCCGAAGCCGGTATGTGAAATTCACTTTTTCTATGGTTTTAGGACGAATTAGATTAGATTATTCATGTGGTTAGGATCTGGAAAATGTATAGATGAAATTAGGATCAAGAAATTAAGGATTAGAGACTTTTTTGGATGAGTATGTTTTCTTGATGATGATATATCTCTTTGATCATGGAGTTTTGATGGAATCTAAGAGCATATTTGGAATCCTTGATTTTTTTCCTTCAAGTTTGACTAAAATTTCGTGCGAAACGGTTAAGAATCGATGGAGTTATGTTGCTTGGAAGTTACCGAAAAAATGTCACCGCCGGAACAGCTACAGTACCGTGCGGGTACTGTTCCCACCCCCACTCGCGAGGCCCACACGGACATTGTTTGGAATTCTGTTGTTCGCACCCCTGGCCCAATGCACATTAACTTAGTTTAATTCATTTTCGTTCTTTTTTTTCCTGTTTTAATAGCTGTTTGGATTAATTGCGTTAAAATTAGTAAAAATGATCGAAAAATTATGAAATTTTTTATGTAGATCTTGATTGTCTTAAGAAACTCTAGGAGTTGAGTTTGTATTTTTAGGATTTTATTTGAATTAGTTACGAATTTTCTTTTGTGCTAATATCCATTGTTATGCATAATTGATATTGCTGTTTGTTTAATTTTGTTCTCTTTGATGCTTTATGCTTTTGAGCTGATTCTTTCGATATGATTTAGAGGGAACACATAGGTTTCCCCTGGAATTTTCTTAGATTTTTAAAATTGATTAGATTATGTTTTAGGTGTGTAGTTTAGAGCCTTCCCAAATAATGGTTTTCCATGACCAAATTTTATTTAGTAATTGTTTAGATGACCTAGAAATTGATTTAGGTCCTGATTCTGGAATTTTAGAATGTTCAAACATGCATGTTCACATAGGAATTTTATTAGAATTTTAAAATTTAGTTTGCTATTTTTTTTGGGTTTCTCAAATGATTGTTGCTTTCGGTGTTCTCTCTTGAGTGCTTTGCCTTGTTGGAGTGTTTGGTGGACTTGGAGCTTGAAGACTTTGGATTCCTTTTTAGAGGAGATTCTGGACATGATGAAGATGCTTTGGCCAGAAGAGTGGAGCTTGGAGTGGAGCTTTCTTTCTCTTTTAAGTTTGTTTTAGGAGTTGGTAGAATTAGGCTTTTAGGAGAGCTTTTGTAGAATTAGTTCATTTCTTCCATCAAACATAGAATGCATTGTTTGTTTCTATTCTATCCTATGATGCAAAGTCCTCTTAGGGAAGTTCCATCTCTCCTTAGGAGGTAAGTGGGGCATACCCTAGAGAGTAGAACTTTGAGGATACACTTCCACTTCGATGTTGGTTCTTGTTGAATTCCTTTGGTTTTCAGCAAGTATGCCAACATTGCAACTTGATCTTGATGACAAATCTCTTATTGGAGTGTGCTTGCTAAAGCTTGAGATGAAGATTGAAGAAGCTTGAAGATGGAATCTATATCAAAGATAAGACCTTTGCTGTCATTTCGACTTTGCTGTTCAGAGCGTGTTGTTGCTGTTTGTTGTAGGAGTTTGTTGCTGCTGCTTGGGCTGCCTCCTCTGTATCTTTTGTTTTTCTCTGTATTGTCTGTTGGCTTGTGCTGCTTGCCCTTTAGGCTTGAAGTGAATTTGATTCACTTTTCCTGTTGCTTTCTTAGGTTCGAGGTTGAGTGGGATTCCCCTGCCTCGCTTGTTTTGCTGCATCTCATGCATACTTACTGTTTATTGTATTTTTTGTTGTTTCTTTTCCGTTTATCCCCTAGGATCTCTGATTTCCTATGTACAGGAGGGAATTATGGCAGACATTAGGTGTTAATCCATGCATGATAACATTAGGGTAGTTTTGATTCCCATTTCTAACCCTAGGTTTTTTAGACTGCTTTCTCTTCTATCTCAGAACAACTCAAAAAACAGTTTTTTAGACTGCTTTCTCTTCTAGTGCGTCGGAGATTGCAAACATCATAAAAAACAGTTCTTGCGTAAAAGAATGAAAACAAACCTCAAAGTGTCATTTTTGTCCGCTCGGACTCTTAATCAGGAAACCCTTTCTTAAGGAGATAAAAAACACTCAGACAAGCTTGTGTCTTCCGTAGCCCGAACTACGTTTGCTCTGATCTTTCATGCTGTATGAAAGTACATAGGCATAGGATGCGATATCCTAGCGAGCAATCTTTCCCTCCTTTCCCGTAGGTAGGCGAACTACGTTGACTCTGATTTCTCGTTCCAGACGGGAATACGTAGGCATAAAGTGCGATACTTTGCCGAGTCATTTTATTTTCCTTTAACCTCAGACCTTTAGAGTAGATAGAATAACAATCCGTACTAGAAAACAAGTGTGGATCCCGTCGAGTACGACAGACGTGAGGGGTGCTAATACCTTCGCCTTGCGTAACCGACTCCCGAATCCAGGATTTGGTTGCGATGACCATTCCTTTCCCGTCTTTGCGGTAGGTTTACTTCGAGCGTTTCCTTTCCCTCCTTTGGGATAAATAACGCACGGTGGCGACTCTTCTGTTCAGCCGGCGCCGATTTTCGCTAGTAGCGACAGCTAGCGACTCTGCTGGGGACCGTAATATCCCGTATGCGAGTCAATCCTAGCGCTTGTTTTCTCGTCTTGGGTGTTGTATAGATTTACTTTTCTGTCTTTACTTTCCGCATTTTATTATCAGCCTTATATTATTATTGCTGCTGTGGAAGGGTATAATCTGTTGAGAGATAAGCCGGACCTGGGCTTGAGGTTACACATAGACTTAGAAGTAGAGAGTAGTGGTTAGCCTGCTTACTTAGCTCGCACCAGCTAGCCACGAATTTACGCTCGGACGAGATTCTCTTTGATGCTTCTTGCCTGGCCCTTAGGGCTCGACAAGTCGTCTGACCCGAGGATTGTCGACTCTGGGAACCTATCAATTGGGATTCAACTAAGTGAGGCCGCTTCAAGGGATGATGATGCCATACCTTCTAGGTATCGTATCATCGCTCTTGAAAGTCTGTGATGTTGAACCGCATAGGATGTCGTACCTCATCTGCGAGTTAAGTACATACCTGTGAGGGGTAGGTAGGGTCTGTTTGCAGGAAACCTTTGACCTCATAATACCTGATTTATCTCTGATAGTGAGATGTGGTTACAGGGTTCAGTTGAGTGGTTGGCCTGGTTTGAGATAAAGATTGGATGGTTCTCAAGGCTTCAGTACAGAGTAGCCCAGTCTATCAGCATTGCACTTGGTCCCTTGTTTGCATATGCATGAGCATTTTCATGATTGAATTTCGTTAACATGTATTTATGTTGCAGGTGATCACTCCCTCTGATTCTAGTGTATCTTCTAGCCAGACATGGAGTCCCTGAAGAAGACAGTTGCTTACCGGTTGCATTCACCAGATATCAGTTCATTGTTGGGTTTAGTTGCTCTGGCAGATGAGAGTGTGAGGGCTGAGTTCAGAGTATCTTATGGGAGATTTCTTAGCTTGTTGTACAGACCTTCTGCATTTGAGACGACTGGGGTATATACTTTGTTGCAGTTTTATGAGCCGCAGTTGAGATGTTTCTTATTTCCTGACTATATTCTGGCACCCACTTTGGAGGAGTATTATGTTATGTTGGGAGTTCCTGTGTTGGACCAGATGCCCTTTGTACATGTTGATGCTGAGCCTGAGTTAGCTACGCTCACTGAGATTGTCAGTTTGGACGCTTCTGAATTTTCGGGAGGCTTGGTCAAGTTGAACGGAGCTTATGGTTTTCACCTGTCTGTCCTAGTTGAGAAGGCTACACAGTGCACGAAGAGTGGATGTTGGGTTGCCTTCAGTGTTATTCTGGCTGTCTGCATTTATGGGATTGTCTTGTTTCCTAATGTGCCAGATTTTGTCGACTCAGACACCTTCCTGATTCTTGCCTCGAAGAATCCAGTTCCTACTCTCTTGGGCGATGTGTATCATTATATTCACTACAAGAATGAGAAACGTCGTGGCAAGAATGTTTCCTGCTGTCTTCCTCTCTTGTACAAGTGGTTCCAAGGGCACCTTCCGAAGACAGGGCCGTTTGTTGATACCGTTGATACTTTGGATTGGGCTTCCCGGTTGATGGGACTGTCTGCTGAGAATATCATTTGGTTTGATCGGAGTATGCTTGGTACTGACGTTATACATAGTTGCAGTGGCTTTCAGAACGTCCCCTTGATTGGACGGAAGGGCTGTATTAACTATAATCCTTCATTGCTGGTACGACAGTTCGGTTACGCTTTGAGGGACACTCCTATTGATAAGGAGATACAGGAATCTCTGTATCTCACAGGCTCAGTAGATACAGCTATTTTAATCAGATTGAGACATGCG
>OZ012738.1:403123408-403145882 GCA_963859935.3 Lathyrus sativus | reverse complement strand
CTTTAGGTGCTTCCTTTTAGGGTTTAGGTTTAGTACCTCATGGTGTAGAATTTATTTCTAGGTCTTATTTGATGATTTGATCTCTAGAATTAATATGGTAGAGTCATGAGTGACCTAGGTTCCCATAGTTATTTTTGTAGGATTTTACAATTGGTTGTAGTATTTTAGTTAGGACTAACTTTAGTACTAGGTTTTAGGTGATCCTAACTTACTAACTCAACTAGATTACCTTCTTTAGTTCCCTTAGATTAGGGTTTTGCTTTGTTTGCCTTTGGTTGAGATTGAAGACAAGTTGAATACAAGGTGAGGATGCTTGAAGTTGCTTGAAGTTGCTTGGAGCTAGGAGTTGCTTGTGCCTGAAGGTGTCTGATGAAGATTTAGGAGGTAGGAGACATAGGGAGAGCCTTAGAACTAGAATGACTTCTTTCACAAATATAGAAAGCATCTTGTGCTTCCATTCCTCCCAATGACTAAAAGTCCTTCTAAGATATTCACATCCCTCCTTTGGAGGGATGAGTGGCTTTATCTGGGAAGTAGAACTTTGAGGGAACCAGTCTCTCATAATGATGAACCCTTACAGGCTTCCTTTGGTTGTCAATAAGTTGTTTATCATTTCCACTCATTCTGTTAAATCAATTGTCTTCTGGTTTGAGTATCTTGAAAGATGTTAGACTTGAGTTTGAAGATGAGGACTTCATTGAAGAGTGTGGAAGAGGATGATTCCTTGAGCATTGCCATTGCAGCTGGAGCTTGAAGAGCAAGAAGAACAAGTTGATACTTGAGGACCCAATGGAGATTGAATGAAGAGATGAGGCTTGAAAAAGAAGTGAAGGATGAAGTTGACACTTCCATGTGATTGAAGACTACTCTGAGAAGCTGAAGCTTGTAGGAGAAGAAGACCAAGTTGATACTGGTAAAGCAAAGAGAGCAGAAGAGCTTGAAGACTAAGTTGACACTTATGAAGAGGATTCAATTGAGATTGAGTATAGAGCTGAGGCTTGAGGAACAAAGGATAGGTTGACATTTGCACTGATGCATTGAGAGCCTGAAGGAATCAATTTGATACTTGCAGTTAGGAGTGAAGCCTGAGGGTGGAATTGACTGAGGAGCTGAAGCTTGGAGAAGAGAGAATAAGTTGATACTTATGTTTGATGGTTTGGAACCTTGGAGAAGCAAGTTGATACTTGTCAGGAGGATGATAGCCTTGAAGGGTGTTTGAAATCTGAAGACTGGATTGCTGTCAGAAGAGCTGAAGCTTGAAAGGGAAAGAGGGAGTTGTTGACCTGCTTTCTTTCTTGTCTGTTTTTTTCTGTGCTGATGTGCCTTGTTTGATTTGCTTGATGCATTAGAATAAGTCCATATCTATATTGATGTAAGGTAGGAGCATGATTGCACTAGAGGTTGAGTTTCTCCCTCTGCTTGTATTGTTGCTGTGTGGCTTTGCTTGCGGGTATTCGGTGGAGCCCAGCTCCCTTGCCTATGTGGTTTGTCATTTGCTTGATGGCATTTTATTTCATTTCTTCTGTATGATTGCAGTTACTATATTTTGCTTGATAGCATGTTATTTCTTCTGTATGATTGCAGTTATTCATATCTGGCTTGAGGTTGAGATGAGCTTGTGGAGGCTGATGCCCCACACACATTTCCTCCCTCACTTGCATTGCATGCATTTTACAGTCGTTTACTGTTTACTGTTTAAGCTGATGCTTTATCTGTTTCTGTTTATCATTGACATGATCCCCTAGGAATCTCACTCCCTTTGATAACGAAGTGATGATTAGAACTTTAGGTTGAAACCTATGCATGATAAGTTCTAGGAGTTCCCTGTTTCAAACCTCAACCATAGGATGAATCCTTGGCAAGACAACATTAGGACTTGATAGTCTTCCCGTAGTTGAGCCTGTTCTCTCTTCTCATCTCAAACAGCCTAAGATACAGTAATCATGAATGATTTCTTTCGTAAGTTACGAGCCTTAAGCTATCTGAGAAAAGATTGTTGGAGAGTTTCTTTTCAACAGTCCGAATGCTTAGTATGGTACCCTTTGGGTGACATGCGACGCATTCACTCTCAGGTCATAGTCTTTAGTGAGATTGAAATTGCAAACAACCATAAAAAAAAGTTCTTTCGTAAAAGACAGAAAACAAACTTCAAACCTTTTTGCCCCGCGGGCCCATAATTTAAAGGAAAGCTTTTCTGAAGAAAAGAGTGTCGTTAACTCCTAGTTCTACCGCAAACAGGCCTTGTCCCTAACTGCTGGAACTATTTGTTAACTCTACTCGATAAAACAGATGAATCTGAATTCCCGTAATCCGTATTATCCTGAACTACGTAAGCTCTGATCTCTCATACCTGTTGAGAGTACGTAGGCACAATACTGATGTATTGGCGAGCCACCTTCCCCGTAACCCGTAGTAGGTCGAACTACGTTGACTCTGATTTCTCATTCTCTGATGAGAATACGTAGGCATAAAGTGCGACGCTTTGCCGAGTCATTTTCTTTTCTTTTAAGCCAGCCTTGATAGGTAGATAGATAAACCAACTCGCCCAGTAAACACAACAAGCGTGGATCTTATCGAGTACGATGGACGTGAGGGGTGCTAATACCTTCCCCTTGCGTAACCGACTCCCGAACCCAGACAACGGTTGCGATGACCTTGTCTTATACCTTTTCGTCAGGTTTTTACGATCGTTTCCTTTCCCGTTCTGAGGGATAAATAACGAAAGGTGGCGACTCTTCTGTTTTGCCGGCACCTTATTTTCGTGGAAGCGACAGTTGGCGACTCTGCTGGGGACCGAACCAGAATCTCTGGTTCTCCGGTTCCCTATGTGAGTCAATCCTAGCGCTTGTATGATTACTTGTTGGCTTGTGTTTACTTATCGCATTTTATTTCCCGCACTTTATTTTCAGTATGATATGATTATCTATGCTGTTGTGGGAGGGGCATTCTGATGAGTGAGAAGCCAGACCCAGGCTTGAGTGAACTTAGCATTAGTTGTGGAAATTAGTGGGCGCGTGCTTGCTTGGCAGGAACTAGTGTCTCATGAAATCCACGCTCAGACGAGGTTCTCCCGGTTGACTTCTTTTTCAACCCTTTGGGTTGAGGGGGTTGTTGGTTTGGAGGATTGTCGACTCTGGGGACCGATCATTTGGGATTCAGCCAAGTGAAGCCGCTTCATGAGCTGGTGATGCCACACCTTCTGGGTATCGTATCACCCCTCTTGAATGTCTGTGACGCTGATGATCGCATAGGATGCCGAACTTGAGTCAGTTTAGGTCCATACCTGTGAGCAGGGTTGGGTTTGTTGCAGGAAACTTTGACCTTCAGACTACCTGGTTTTCTTGATAGTGAATCAGTTTTGTTGGTACCGGAGGTTCTCATTAGATATATGATTGTTCTTGACAGAGCAGAGTTATGGTCCTGCATTAGAGGACCTTATCTTCAGAGATGGGTATTTGTTCTTGACAGAGCAGGTTTTTGTTGGGATCAGAAGATCTCATCAGCAGATGTTTGTTCTTGACAGAGCAGAGTATTGGTCCTGCATCAGGGGGCCTTATTTCCAGAGATATGATTGTTCTTGACAGAGCAGAGTTATGGTCCTGCATCAGAGGACCTTATCTTCAGAGATGGGTATTTGTTCTTGACAGAGCAGGTTTTTGTTGGGATCAGAAGATCTCATCAGCAGATGTTTGTTCTTGACAGAGCAGAGTTTTGGTCCTGCATAAGAGGGCCTTATTTCCAGAGATATGATTGTTCTTGACAGAGCAGAGTCTTGGTCCCGTATCAGAGGTCCTTATTATCAGATGTTTGTTCTTGACAGAGCAGATTTGTGGTCCTATTAGTGTTTGTTCTTGACAGAGCAAGTTTATGGTCCTATGTGTGTTCTTGACAGAGCAGATTTGTGGTCCGATACCGGGGTTTTCTTATTATGAGATAGTGGTTGTTCTTGATAGAGCGCGATTATGGTTTTGTTGATATAGAATCTCCACAGCACAGTTGCCTTGATCTCCTGCTGCATGATTGCATTTTACATTGCTTTGCATACCCATTTGCATTTCATTAACGTGTGTCTGTGTTGCAGGTACCGTTTCCCCCCGATTCAGGATTTCTGGCCTTCTGTTGTATTGTTATGGGTTCTCTGAGGAAGACTGTGGCTTAAAAACTCCCCGCTCCTGATGTTGTTCAGCTGACTGGTTTGATTGCTTTAGCAGATGATTCTTTGAGAGATGAGTTCAGAAATTCTTACGGCAAATTGCTCAGTTTGGTTTGTAAACCCTCTGTATTTGAGTTGAATGGGTTGCACGCCTTGCTGCAGTTCTACGATCCTCCGTTGAGATGCTTTACTTTCCAGGATTTTGTTCTTGCACCCACACTAGAGGAATATGCTGATTTGTTAGGTGTGCCTATCAAGAGACAGATGCCTTTTGTTCATATGGATGTTGAGCCTAATCTGGCTAGTCTAGCTCCGTCACTTCATTTGGATGCCTCCGAGTTGGTATTGTCTAGTTGGAACAGGTTCCCGGGTTCTCCTTGAAGTTCTTAGTGGGAAAGGCTCAGCAGTGCGCCAAAGACGGATGTTGGGTCGTGTTCAACGCCATCCTCGCTCTGTGCATATATGGCATCATTCTGTTCCCCAATATGCCCGATTTTGTAGACTTCGACGCTTTCGCATCTTTGCTTCAGGGAATCTAGTCCCTACCTTGATAGGAGATGTCTACCATTCCATCCACTACAAAAACGAGAACAGAAGGGGCAAGAATGTCTCATGCTGTGTGCCCCTGCTTTATAAATGGCTTGATAGTCATCTACCCAAGGGAGGTCCCTTTGTTTCGTTTGCAGCCGCAGCTGAGTGGTCCGAGTGTTTGATGGATCTATCTGCAGAGGATATTGACTGGTTTGATAGAGATAGGTTGGGTACCGGGATTATTTTCAGCTGCAATGGGTTTCCGAACGTGCCTTTGAGAGGCAGGAAGGGTTGTATAAATTATAATCCGTCTTTGCTGGTCCGACAGTTTGCTTACGCTTTGAGAGCTCCGCCGAAGGATGAAGAGGTGCAGGAATCTCTGTACCTCACTGGTCTTCTAGAGGGGTATATGTTATCTAAGCTTCAGCGCGCTTGGAATGGTATCAGTAAAAGAGGAAAACCATTGTTGGGAAAAAGCAATAGTCAAGCCTACGCTCCGTACGTGACGTGATCAGAGCCAGTGCAGATGCTATAGGGATGTCGTTTTTTCCTGCCAAGCCAGAAAGCCCTCCAATGATTGAAGAGCCTACTACCGTGCCTATTCAGTAGCATAATCAGGTGTTAGCTGAGAGAGATAAGCTGAAGCAGGCAAATGAAGAACTGGAGAAAGAATTGGCTCAACTCAGAAGCGAGAGAAACGGTCGTTCATTCCTGCAAGAGGCAGACAGAGCTGGTGAACCAGTTGGGGATAGATTTGACTAAGCAGATGGCTGAGCGTGAGCACATGGGTCGAGACTTCAAAGCTGTCAACGATGTACTGGCCACGAAGAAGCAGCACTTGGACGAAGCGTATCGGAGGATATCCAAGTTTAACCAGCACTGGAAGGCCTCCCTAGCCAACCGGAAAGAGCGGGAGGATAAGCCTGATGCAACAGATCTCCAAGCTGAAAGCCCAGGTGAAGGCCAGTGAGAAGAGGTTTGCTGAAGAAAACCGCTCGCAGATATGCCGCTGAAGGCCAGCTCAACAAGGCTCTTGCTAACCTGAAGGAGCGCAAACTGACGTTTGAATCCAAGAAGCGGAAGTTAGAAGATTGCTTCGGCGAAGGAGCATGGGAAGATTCGGTCGAAGGTCTTCAGTACACCATTATGCAGAGGGAGTTACTCGTCGAAGGGTTGCTCACTCGGCCTGATCATCCAGAAACGAAGGGGTTGTTAGAAGAGTTTCGCGCCCGTGGCCGTACTTGACTATTTGTATTCCTTTTGTTTGATCATTGTTGTATGCTGACCATCACCAGGCTTGTTGGTCGAGGTCACGCTATTGATTTATCTTGTACTCACTGACGTTGTGTACCGCCTTGATGGGCTTTCTTTATATGTATGAGATGTCATTTCCATGACTGGACTCGGACTTCAGCACTGGCACTCAGGCACTAGGATCGGGGGAAATCTCCCTAACACACAGACACACGTTTGCATTTGCATGAAGCATTTGCATAACGAGCACTTTGTCGTTTTTCCTAACCCTTTTGTGTTTTCAGGTTGTTTCAGGTTGTTCCAGGATTGATCAGAGACCTATCCACCGCTATCCAACCAGAGCAAATCAACCAGAATCATGGAGCAAGTGCAAACTGATGTTCAGGAACTCCGCAAAAGATGGACCGCTTCATGGAGCTCATGCAAGCGGTCGCCAATGGCCAGGATCAGCTCAGAACCTTGGTTCAGCCTCTGATTTCAAGGGTCGATAGCAACGGCGTACTCCATGGTGGGACTGTGCCTACCCCTTCACCGGTTGAAACTCCTCAGAATGGCGTCCCCGTGACCGGGGGAATGGCAGTGCCAACGGCAATGTGATAGCTAACATGGGACTCAATGGTATACGACGGGCGTCGGTAATGGGAATTTTGAAGCCAACGTCAATGTTGGGCTAGGCAACGGCAATGCGGGTGTTGGGAATCTGTTCGGACCTCAGTCGTGGTTAGAAGACCGTCAAGACGATGTGTTCTCTCAGAGAGGTGCTGAAGGGGAGCTGACTGCTGAAGCACGTCTAAGGTTCAAGGCGCTCGAGGATAAGATGAGAAATATAGAGAACCAGAACACCCTGGGCGTTGATATGTCCAAGTTGGGACTGATTGCTGATTTCAAGGTGCCTCCCAAGTTCAAGGTACCTGACTTTGAAAAGTACAAGGGCACCACTTGCCCTCGCATCCATCTGAGATCATATTACAGAAAAATGTCTGCTCATTCTGAGGACGAGAAGTTGCTGATGCACTTCTTTCAAGACAGTCTGTCCGGGCCCTCCCTCAAATGGTACATGAGTCTGGAACCTACCAGTGTGCGCACGTGGAAGGACCTTGCCGAAGCATTTATGTACCACTACCAATATAACAGTGACTTGGCCCCGAATCGAGTCCAACTGCAGAATCTGTCGCAAAGGAACAACGAAGGGTTTAAGGAATACACCCAAGCGGTGGCGTGAGTTGGCAGCCCGGGTTCAGCCGCCGATGGTTGAACGCGAGCTTGTGCAGATGTTCGTAGCTACCCTTCCAGGGGTTTATTATGAGAAATTGGTCAGCGGCATGTCTGGAACCTTCTCAGATCTCATTATCACAGGTGAGCACATTGAAAATGGGATCAAACTGGGGAAAATTCAAGGTGATTCATCCTCAGCTGGAGGAGGCAAGAAACCTTATGGTGGCAAAAGACGGGAAGGAGAAACGAGCGTTGTGTCCAACGCTCGAAGGAAGGGTAAAGGCCCTCACCAACATCCCGAAGAAACGAGCGCTGTGTCAAACTGAGGATATCATGTTTCTCAAGGTGAAAGATTGTGATGAACCGTTGCCCGACGAGGGGCCAGATAGGAAATCCCAGTGGAAATTGATATTTGACAGGGCGGTTAATTCTTACGGAAGTGGCATTGGGGCGATCATCACGACTCCCCACGGATCCCACATCCCGTTCACTGCGAGACTGACGTTTCCGGTCACCAATAATGAAGCGGAGTACGAAGCATGCATCATGGGTCTAGAAGAAGCAATTGATTTGAGAATCAAGAGCCTAGACGTTTATGGTGACTCGGCGCTTGTGATTAACTAGATTAAAGGGGAGTGGGAGACTCGTCAATCGAATTTGGTGCCGTACATGAACTATGCCAGAAGGCTACTTCCGTTCTTTGATCGAGTGGAAAACTCCATCATGTGCCCATGGCCGAAAACCAGATGGTTGATGCCTTAGCCACGTTGGCTTCGATGTATAAAGTCAATTTTTGGAATGAAGCTCCAAGAATTGTCCTTTCTCGTCTTGATAGACCTGCATTCATCTTTGCGATCGAGGAAGCCTCCGACGGCAAGCCATGGTTCCATGACATCCAGACCTTCCTTTTGACTAAGGAGTATCTTGCGGGAGCGTCAACCCAGGATAAGAAGACTCTGAGGAGGCTGTCTGGAAATTTTTATCTCAATCCTGACGGAGTTTTGTATAAGAGAAACCACGATCTCGTGCTACTCAGATGTGTACATGAGAAAGAAGCGAGTATGCTCATGGAAGAAGTCCATGAAGGCACATTTGGTACGCACGCCGGCGGGTATGCTATGACAAGAAAGATCCTGAGAGCAGGATATTACTGGCTGACGATGGAATCAGATTGCTTTAAATTCGCGAAGAGGTGTCATAAATGCCAGATTTATGCTGATAAAGTTCATGTGCCGCCGTGCCCGTTGAATGTCATGTCCTCCCCGTGTCCGTTCTCCATGTGGGGCATCGACATGATAGGCAAGATCGATCCCACTGCATCTAACGGTCATTGCTTCATTCTAGTAGCTATCGACTACTTCACCAAGTGGGTGGAGGCAGCCTCGTATGCTAATGTGACCAAGCAGGTGGTGGCTAAATTCATAAAGAGGGACATCATTTGTCGTTACGGAGTTCCCGAGCGGATCATTACTGATAATGGTTCGAATCTGAATAACAAGATAATGAAGGAGTTGTGCCAGAGTTTCAAGATTGAACACCACAACTCATCTCCTTACCGGCCGAAGATGAATGGCGCCGTTGAAGCGGCCAATAAGAACATGAAGAAGATTGTGCAGAAGATGGTTGTGACCTACAAAGATTGGCACGAGATGCTGCCATTTGCATTGCACGGTTATCGTACAACGGTACGTACATCAACTGGGGCAACTCCTTTCTCCTTAGTGTACGGTATGGAAGTTGTCCTACCGTTAGAAGTGGAGATCCCTTCTTTACGAGTTTTGGTTGACGTGAAACTCGACGAGGCAGAATGGATTAAGAACCGACTAAACCAACTCAGCCTGATGGACGAGAAGAGGTTAGCATCGATTGCACATGGTCGTCTGTACCAAATCCGAATGAAGAAAGCGTATGATAAGAAGGTGCGTCCTAGAAGCTTTCAGACGAGTGATCTCGTCCTGAAGAAGATTCTTCCTCCACACTCCGATCACCGGGGCAAGTGGACTCCCAATTACGAAGGTCCGTACGTCGTCAGCAAGGTCTTTTCGGGAGGAGCTTTGTTGTTATCCACGATGGACGGCGTAGATTTTGCATTCCCGGTGAACGTGGACGCAGTTAAAAATACTTTGCTTAAAAAACGACCCGCTGGAAAGAAAAGAGCATCCAGGCAAAAAGGGGCATCCCGGCGAACCATAAAAAAGGAAAAAGGTTCGGGCAAAAATTAGGGATATAAAAGAAAAGAATGTACACCCGCAAAGTCGAAAACCTGGAAGGGCGGCTTTGGCAAAAAAGGGTATCCCGGTGAATCGAAAACCCGAAAGGGCGATTCAGGCAAAAGTTAGGGATTTGAAAAAGCAAATGACTGCGTTTCGTGTGTGGACTTTCATTGTTTAGTGGTTTGGAAGACCTGAGGGCCGTTTATCTGAATCAATCTCTTCTGAAGCTGAAGCGTCGGAGAAGTATCGAAGTCGAGTGGGTCATAGAGGGATCAACTCATGGTGTTCGTCTACGCCTCGTTGCCGACATTTGTGTATATACTGATGTATATTTATGTTTTATTTTTGTGCAGCTTCCTCATTCCAAGAGCTTGCATCTGTTGTAAAACATTTTTACCCATTCAGGGGTTCGTTATCAATAAAATGGATATTATTCAGCAATTTTGTTTGTTCGTTTAGCATCTATCTGTTTTGTTTGAGAAAAAGAACACCGATGTTTTTGATAAAATACGCATACATAAACTTACTGGCCTAGGCCACTGATTGTTGAAACAATGAATTACTTGAACATTGTCACAAGATGATAACCTTGACAGGTCCCTTTTGAGAAGGGTATCTTGTCTGTTTGTTTGTGTTGTTGCAGGTAGCATATTCCAGGCAGTACGCCGTATGCGTCCCCAAGCAGGATGATTCCTTCTTCTCCAGCAAAGTTCAGCAGGCTCTCCCCGCAGAGTCTGAACGTGAGATTGCAAAGCATTGATATGTATCCCCAAGCAGAGAAGATTCTCTCCCCAATCAGATACATCCCGAAGGGTCGTCATCTCCCTAGCTGAGTCACATACTGAAGTGTGCAGCAATCGATAGTTCCAGACGGAGGCCTTCGGCAGAATTGAAATTCCCCGCAGAGTCGTACTCTCCCTAGCATGCAGGATAATTCCTTCTTCCCCAGCCGAGTTTGCAAACCCCCAAGGGAGCCGAGTCCTTGGAAAGCAGTTAGGACCATGATTGGCTCTCCCCAGTAGGGTGCTGAATAGCTGATGCTGTATTTCCCCATCGGAGTCGTTATCTCCAGGAAAGTATGGCCGCGAAAACCGTGCAGTTTATTTCTGCGATTGACATCGCTTTTCGCAGCAGGTCCAGGGTCTCGTAGAGCTTCGTTCCCGCGCAGCAGTCGACTAAAGTTCGTTTCCCCAGGCGGAGTCCAATTGAGATTGGCGTGACTTCTTCTCCTCGGCAGGATGATTCCTTCCCCCACCAGAGTGGTTCTTTCTCCTTGACAGGAGGATTCTCCCTTCAGCATTTATTTTGCTGATGGGGTCATAGCATTTTGCATGATTGCATAGCATTTCCACCGTGTGGAGCATTGCGTCATTTCCAAAGCATACGCATACCAAAACATGAGCTAAGTCGTTACCGTTCTTGTTTTGCAGGTGTTCCTCCGCAGAATGGTTTTGCCAAAGATGATTCTTGAATTCTCCCCAGTAAAGTCGCTTGCCCGAGATGATTCTTGAATTCTCCAGCGAAGGTGATGGCTTAAGGTGATTCTTAAAAGCCCCAGTGAAGTCGCCGGAGTTGGTTGCTCAAGTTGACGCTTAGAGCCCCCGGCAGAGTGATTGCTCAGGATGATTCCCGAAATCTCCAGCAGAGTTATTGGTTCAGGATGATTCTTGAAATCCCCCGACGGAGTTACTTGTCCAAGATGATTCTTGAAGTCCTCAACAGAGTTGACTCATCCAGAATGATTTCTGAAGCCCCGAAGCAGAGTTACTTGATAGTTCTCCAGAATCCCAAGCGGAGATGTGTCATCCCCAGCAGGTTTCCGAACAGTGAAGTCGAAATTTCCCATGAAGACTTGATGATTGAAGTCCAACCGTATTGACGAAGCAGTTCTCTTAGCTGAGGCGGAGTGCCTGATGGCAGAAGTTCGGATATCCCCAATTGATTCATGATTGACTGAGAATTCTACTCCCGACTTACTGATGAAGTCCGGCTGACGCCCAAAGATTTCTTTGAATGCCCGATGGCATGGTTGACTTAATTGTTGACCTGATGAGTCCCGAGGAATCTTGATGCCCGACGGCATGATCGACCATGTATCACCGGTTACCGTGTGACCAACTCCCCAGCTAGTTGCCGTGCAGTTAATATTTCAGTTTCCGAAGATTTGTTCCCATCAGAGTACCGTGTACTTGTGCAGTTGGCAAATTTCCGGGTTTGTTGGTATTCAACCGTCTTTTACCTTGATCGTTTGAGAGTCGTTCGCTTCTCACCTAGTCAGGTTCAAGCCGTTTGAATAGGGGCAGCTGTTGCACCCCAAAAATTGCCCAACATTTCTTTGCCTAGCTTATGTTTCATTTCATTCACATTAGCATTATCATTTGCATTTCATTGACATGTATGCAGGAGATCAAGAGGTATGATTACCAATCAAGGGCTACACAAGAGTTTGAAGCCAGCTAAGAAGGTTATTCAGGTGCTCAAGGGTTGATATTCTTGTCAGAGAAGTCAAAAGATCCTTAGAGAGAGTGGTTGAAACCAAGAGTGTGTGCCTCCTAACTTGAGAGTTGTGGGAAGACCTCAGATGATTCTGAAGCCAGGAATGTGGACTTGAAGCCTTGAGAGAGCTTATGAGATGTCTTGAAAGCCATCATGAGGCCTAGATAGGTCATTGTGCAAGACTAAGAAGCCTCAGCCATGATTGGTGCAATTAGGGTTTGACTGGGTCAACCCTAAGTCAACTGATGATTTGGAGAAGGTTGAGACTCAATCCAAGAGCCATGTGATCATGGATTGATGCATTGAGATGCTATAAGGATGATTCCAAGGTCAACTCATCATGATTGAAGAGTTTGAGAAGTTTCAAGCTAGGGTTTCTAAGGCTTGACAGTGTAAAATCCCCTAGTTTGACCCCTATCTTCAAGGCAGTTTAGCTCAAGATGTGATTGTCATCTCATCTTGTCCCCAACATGAATGTTGTAGAGCTTGATCTTAGCTTTAATTTGAGTACTAGAAGTCCTTGATAGGATTTGTAGAACTTAAGTTATGACTTTGACAAGTTACAGGTCATCTGAGGTATGTGAATTTGGGGGCTTGAAAGTTACCCAACTTGCATCAAACTTTTGCCCTAGAAGGATGATTCCTATGAACTTTTGGTCAACATGAATGTTGTTCCTTATCTTCTTAGATTTTTAGAGAGTACTAGAAGTCCTTGATAGGATTTGTAGAACTCAAGTTATGGCTTTGACAAGTCAAAGGTATTTTGGTCATTTGGAGATTACAGGTCATTTCAAGCATAAGGCCATAACTCCTATTTCCAAGCTTCAAATGGAAAAGTGTTCAACATCAAACTTGTTCAAAATGATGTTTTAAGGCTATTAAATAGGTCATGAGATGTTGGAAATTCTTGTAGCTCAAATTTGCAAAAATTACCTAAAATGAGGGTATAAGTTAAATAAACCAAAGTTGGAAATTGATATTTTCAATCTACACATCCAAACCAAGGCATGTAATATATCATTTTGACTCTAAAAAACATTCTAAGAACATTGGTTTAGCCACAATTTTGATTTGAGGTCTAATTTGTGGACTTGCTTTGAAAAGTAGTTGCTTGCATATTAAGTAACATTTGCAAAACACATGAGAGATCAATACACAAGCTTCCAAGGCCTTGTAACACCTCTAATATCTCACTTGGGGAGATTTTGGGATCATAACAAGCTGCTGCAACAAGGGAAACCAGAATTGGTGTGATTATGGCATGAGATGGTATTTTGGATGATATGAGAAATTCAACATCTTCTTGGATGATTCCAGAAGGTTCTAGAGAGGTCCAACATCATCTATATATTGATTAGAAGGGGTTCAAGTGCAGGGTTGGTGAAAATTGATTGAGAGAAGAGAGTTTGCAACTTCACTTTGTTCATTGGAAATTGAAATCGGTTTCTGCATTCCACACCATCTTCTTCCTTTCTTTTGATTTCAACAACTTCTATGGAGGATACTGAATGATTCCAGATCAATTCCATAGCCAAAGCCTTGAAGGATCGTGTTCTTGCAATTGAATTTCAGCACCTGCAAGTCATTGTCGAGTTTGGAGTTCCAGGCGTTTTCCATCAATTCTCTTGCATACAGAAGCAAGAACTTGGTACATTGAATGATTTTGGAGCTGTAGAAGGGTTGAAGTGAAGAATTGCTGCATCTGTTACTCAAGAATTCACAGGTTGGTAACTTTCATTCCTCACCTTAATTTAAGAAGAATTAGGTTAATTTGTTAGGTTAGATTGATAGTATGTGGTTAGGAGATCGTTTCTGGAAACTTAGAGAGGATTTCGTGATGATCAATGAGGTGACACAATTTCTGTTTGGATCAAGAACATGCTGGATATTGAGAGATAATATGAGTATTATAGCAAGAACTGATCAGGGTAATGTGGTGAACATTTTGAACCTTTCAATTTGAAGAATGGTGACAATTGAGGTCTGAGCATAATTTTGATTTTTGATCGTGTTTTAGGTTAGAGGTTGATTCAATGAATTATGAGGCTAGGGTTAGATTCAGTGTTCATTTTAGAGTGATTTAGTGTTTTAGATCATGAATTTTGATGGAGATTTGAGGGAGCCCGAGTAAGGAGGAGGTTGATGTTTGAGCTTTGTTCCAATGGCGTTCTTCCTTCCATTTTTGGTTCAAACGAAGAAGATGATGTTGGCACCATTGGATCAACATGAGGACTTTGACTAAGCCATGTATCCCACGGCCAGGATTAATTTGAATTTGTGAGAGAGTCTGAGTAAGTGAAACGATGCGTTTCACTTACTAGGTCGCTTTGGGCTTAATGAAATAACCACTATCCACACCCCCCAGCGAGCCCAATCCATGTAATGAACTGAGCGTGTTTACTATCTGCACCGTGGTTTTATTATTTTTGTTGATTTTCTTTTATTTTTTTTCATTTTATTCATGGTTCTTGATAAAATCATATAAAATTGAAAAATGAGCCAATTAATCTCATTCTTTTTGCATTATATTCATGATTGAGTCTAGTATTTTTTAGAAAAAAAATATTTTCATTTCATTCATTTTCTGATTTTATGGGAATTTTATATTTTAATTGATATTAAAATGGTTATGTTTGATACCTAATTTTGTGGAATTTTGTGTGATCATGTGGTGATGATTTTGATCCTGATTTTTTGTGTGTGATTAGCTTAGACATGTATGCTCCCATAGAATTTTTCTCACATTTTTGTGATGAAAATAGGTGTGTTTTCTAGATTGAGCTTTAGGTGCTTCCTTTTAGGGTTTAGGTTTAGTACCTCATGGTGTAGAATTTATTTCTAGGTCTTATTTGATGATTTGATCTCTAGAATTAATATGGTAGAGTCATGAGTGACCTAGGTTCCCATAGTTATTTTTGTAGGATTTTACAATTGGTTGTAGTATTTTAGTTAGGACTAACTTTAGTACTAGGTTTTAGGTGATCCTAACTTACTAACTCAACTAGATTACCTTCTTTAGTTCCCTTAGATTAGGGTTTTGCTTTGTTTGCCTTTGGTTGAGATTGAAGACAAGTTGAATACAAGGTGAGGATGCTTGAAGTTGCTTGAAGTTGCTTGGAGCTAGGAGTTGCTTGTGCCTGAAGGTGTCTGATGAAGATTTAGGAGGTAGGAGACATAGGGAGAGCCTTAGAACTAGAATGACTTCTTTCACAAATATGGAAAGCATCTTGTGCTTCCATTCCTCCCAATGACTAAAAGTCCTTCTAAGATATTCACATCCCTCCTTTGGAGGGATGAGTGGCTTTATCTGGGAAGTAGAACTTTGAGGGAACCAGTCTCTCATAATGATGAACCCTTACAGGCTTCCTTTGGTTGTCAATAAGTTGTTTATCATTTCCACTCATTCTGTTAAATCAATTGTCTTCTGGTTTGAGTATCTTGAAAGATGTTAGACTTGAGTTTGAAGATGAGGACTTCATTGAAGAGTGTGGAAGAGGATGATTCCTTGAGCATTGCCATTGCAGCTGGAGCTTGAAGAGCAAGAAGAACAAGTTGATACTTGAGGACCCAATGGAGATTGAATGAAGAGATGAGGCTTGAAAAAGAAGTGAAGGATGAAGTTGACACTTCCATGTGATTGAAGACTACTCTGAGAAGCTGAAGCTTGTAGGAGAAGAAGACCAAGTTGATACTGGTAAAGCAAAGAGAGCAGAAGAGCTTGAAGACTAAGTTGACACTTATGAAGAGGATTCAATTGAGATTGAGTATAGAGCTGAGGCTTGAGGAACAAAGGATAGGTTGACATTTGCACTGATGCATTGAGAGCCTGAAGGAATCAATTTGATACTTGCAGTTAGGAGTGAAGCCTGAGGGTGGAATTGACTGAGGAGCTGAAGCTTGGAGAAGAGAGAATAAGTTGATACTTATGTTTGATGGTTTGGAACCTTGGAGAAGCAAGTTGATACTTGTCAGGAGGATGATAGCCTTGAAGGGTGTTTGAAATCTGAAGACTGGATTGCTGTCAGAAGAGCTGAAGCTTGAAAGGGAAAGAGGGAGTTGTTGACCTGCTTTCTTTCTTTTCTATTTTTTTCTGTGCTGATGTGCCTTGTTTGATTTGCTTGATGCATTAGAATAAGTCCATATCTATATTGATGTAAGGTAGGAGCATGATTGCACTAGAGGTTGAGTTGCTCCCTCTGCTTGTATTGTTACTGTGTGGCTTTGCTTGCGGGTATTCGGTGGAGCCCAGCTCCCTTGCCTATGTGGTTTGTCATTTGCTTGATGCAATTTTATTTCATTTCTTTTGTATGATTGCAGTTACTATATTTTGCTTGATAGCATGTTATTTCTTCTGTATGATTGCAGTTATTCATATCTGGCTTGAGGTTGAGATGAGCTTGTGGAGGCTGATGCCCCACACACATTTCCTCCCTCACTTGCATTGCATGCATTTTACAGTCGTTTACTGATTACTGTTTAAGCTGATGCTTTATCTGTTTCTGTTTATCATTGACATGATCCCCTAGGAATCTCACTCCCTTTGATAAGGAAGTGATGATTAGAACTTTAGGTTGAAACCTATGCATGATAACTTCTAGGAGTTCCCTGTTTCAAACCTCAACCATAGGATGAATCCTTGGCAAGACAACATTAGGACTTGATAGTCTTCCCGTAGTTGAGCCTGTTCTCTCTTCTCATCTCAAACAGCCTAAGATATAGTAATCATAAATGATTTCTTTCGTAAGTTACGAGCCTTAAGCTATCTGAGAAAAGATTGTTGGAGAGTTTCTTTTCAACAGTCCGAATGTTTAGTATGGTACCCTTTGGGTGACATGCGACGCATTCACTCTCAGGTCATAGTCTTTAGTGCGATTGAAATTGCAAACAACCATAAAAAACAGTTCTTTCGTAAAAGACAGAAAACAAACTTCAAACCTTTTTGCCCCGCGGGCCCATAATTTAAAGGAAAGCTTTTCTGAAGAAAAGAGTGTCGTTAACTCCTAGTTCTACCGCAAACAGGCTTTGTCCCTAACTGCTGGAACTATTTGTTAACCCTACTCGATAAAACAGATGAATCTGAATTCCCATAATCCGTATTATCCCGAACTACGTAAGCTCTGATCTCTCATACCTGTTGAGAGTAGTAGGCACAATACTGATGTATTGGCGAGCCACCTTCCCCGTAACCCGTAGTAGGTCGAACTACGTTGACTCTGATTTCTCATTCTCTGATGAGAATACGTTGGCATAAAGTGCGACGCTTTGCCGAGTCATTTTCTTTTCTTTTAAGCCAGCCTTGATAGGTAGATAGATAAACCAACTCGCCCAGTAAACACAACAAGCGTGGATCTTATCGAGTACGATGGACGTGAGGGGTGCTAATACCTTCCCCTTGCGTAACCGACTCCCGAACCCAGACAACGGTTGCGATGACCTTGTCTTATACCTTTTTCGTCAGGTTTTTCCGATCGTTTCCTTTCCCGTTCTGAGGGATAAATAACGAAAGGTGGCGACTCTTCTATTTTGCCGGCACCTTATTTTCACGGAAGCGACAGTTGGCGACTCTGCTGGGGACCGAACCCAGAATCTATGGTTCTCCGGTTCCCTATGCGAGTCAATCCTAGCGCTTGTATGATTACTTGTTGGGTTGTGTTTACTTATCGCATTTTATTTCCCGCACTTTATTTTCAGTATGATATGATTATCTATGCTGTTGTGGGAGGGGCATTCTGATGAGTGAGAAGCCAGACCCAGGCTTGAGTGAACTTAGCATTAGTTGTGGAAATTAGTGGGCGCGTGCTGGCTTGGTAGGCACTAGTGTCTCATGAAATCCATGCTCAGACGAGGTTCTCCCGGTTGACTTCTTTTTCAACCCTTTGGGTTGAGGGGGTTGTTGGTTTGGAGGATTGTCGACTCTGGGGACCGATCATTTGGGATTCAGCCGAGTGAGGCCGCTTCATGAGCTGGTGATGCCACACCTTCTGGGTATCGTATCACCCCTCTTGAATGTCTGTGATGCTGATGATCGCATAGGATGCCGAACTTGAATTAGTTTAGGTCCATACCTGTGAGCAGGGTTGGGTTTGTTGCAGGAAACTTTGACCTTCAGACCACCTGGTTTTCTTGATAGTGAATCAATTTTGTTGGTACCGGAGGTTCTCATTAGATATATGATTGTTCTTGACAGAGCAGAGTTATGGTCCTGCATTAGAGGACCTTATCTTCAGAGATGGGTATTTGTTCTTGACAGAGCAAGTTTTTGTTGGGATCAGAAGATCTCATCAGCAGATGTTTGTTCTTGACAGAGCAGAGTTTTGGTCCTGCATTAGGGGGCCTTATTTCCAGAGATATGATTGTTCTTGACAGAGCAGAGTTATGGTCCTGCATCAAAGGACCTTATCTTCAGAGATGGGTATTTGTTCTTGACAGAGCAGGTTTTTGTTGGGATCAGAAGATCTCATCAGCAGATGTTTGTTCTTGACAGAGCAGAGTTTTGGTCCTGCATAAGAGGGCCTTATTTCCAGAGATATGATTGTTCTTGACAGAGCAGAGTCTTGGTCCCGTATCAGAGGTCCTTATTATCAAATGTTTGTTCTTGACAGAGCAGATTTGTGGTCCTATTAGTGTTTGTTCTTGACAGAGCAAGTTTATGGTCCTATGTGTGTTCTTGACAGAGCAAATTTGTGGTCCGATACCGGGGTTTTCTTATTATGAGATAGTAGTTGTTATTGATAGAGCGCGATTATGGTTTTGTTGATACAGAATCTCCACAGCACAGTTGCCTTGATCTCCTGCTGCATGATTGCATTTTACATTGCTTTGCATACCCATTTGCATTTCATTAACGTGTGTCTGTGTTGCAGGTACCGTTTCCCCCCGATTCAGGATTTCTAGCCTTCTGTTGTATTGTTATGGGTTCTCTGAGGAAGACCGTGGCTTACAAACTCCCCGCTCCTGATGTTGTCAGCTGACTGGTTTGATTGCTTTAGCAGATAATTCTGTGAGAGCTTAGTTCAGAAAGTCTTATGGCAAATTGCTCAGTTTGGTTTATAAACCCTCTGTGTTTGAGTTGAATGGGTTGCACGCCTTGCTGCAGTTCTACGATCCTTCGTTGAGATGCTTTACTTTCCAGGATTTTGTTCTTGCACCCACACTAGAGGAATATGCTGATTTGTTAGGTGTGCCTATCAAGAGACAGATGCCTTTTGTTCATATGGATGCTGAGCCTAATCTAGCTAGTCTAGCTCCGTCACTTCATCTGGATGCCTCGAAGTTGGTATTGTCCAGTTGGAACAAGGTTCCCGGGTTCTCCTTGAAGTTCTTAGTGGGAAAGGCTCAGCAGTGCGCCAAAGACGGATGTTGGGTCGTGTTCAACGCCATCCTCGCTCTGTGCATATATGGCATCATTCTGTTCCCCAATATGCCCGATTTTGTAGACTTCGACGCCTTTCGCATCTTTGCTTCAGGGAATCCAGTCCCTACCTTGATAAGAGATGTCTACCATTCCACCACTACAAAAACGAGAACAGAAGGGGCAAGAATGTCTCATGTTGTGTGCCCCTGCTTTATAAATGGCTTCATAGTCATCTACCCAAGGGAGGTCCCTTTGTTTCGTTTGCAGCCGCAGCTGAGTGGTCCGAGTGTGTTTGATGGGTCTATCTGCAGAGGATATTGACTGGTTTGATAGAGATATGTTGGGTACCGAGATTATTTTCAGCTGCAGCGGGTTTCCGAACGTGCCTTTGAGAGGCAGGAAGGGCTGTATAAATTATAATCCGTCTTTGCTGGTCCGACAGTTTGCTTACGCTTTGAGAGATCCGCCGAAGGATGAAGAGGTGCAGGAATCTCTGTACCTCACTGGTCTTCTAGAGGGGGATATGTTATCTAAGCTTCAGCGCGCTTGGAATGGTATCAGTAAAAGGGGAAAACCATTATTGGGAAAAAGCAATAGTCAAGCCTACGCTCCGTACGTGACGTGGATCAGAGCCAGAGCAGATGCTATAGGGATGCCGTTTCTTCCTGCCAAGCCAGAAAGCCTCCAATGATTGAAGAGCCTACTACCGTGCCTATTCAGCAGCATAATCAGGTGTTAGCTGAGAGAGATAAGCTGAAGCAGGCAAATGAAGAACTGGAGAAAGAATTGGCTCAACTTAGAAGCAAGAGAAACGAAGCCATTCATTCCTTCAAGAGGCAGACAGAGCTGGTGAACCAGTTGGGGACAGATTTGACTAAGCAGATGGCTGAGCGTGAGCACATGGGTCGAGACTTCAAAGCTGTCAACGATGTACTGGCCACGAAGAAGCAGCACTTGGACAAGCGTATCGGAGGATATCCAAGTTTAACCAGCACTGGAAGGCCTCCCTAGCCAACCGGAAAGAGCAGGAGGATAAGTTGATGCAACAGATCTCCAAGCTGAAAGCCAGGTGAAGGCCAGTGAGAAGAGGTTTGTTGAAGAAACCGCTCGCAGATATGCCGCTGAAGGCCAGCTCAACAAGGCTCTTGCTAACCTGAAGGAGCGCAAACTGACGTTTGAATCCAAGAAGCGGAAGTTAGAAGATTGCTTCGGCGAAGGAGCATGGAAGATTCGGTCGAAGGTCTTCAGTACACCATTATGCAGAGGGAGTTACTCGTCGAAGGGTTGCTCACTCGGCCTGATCATCCAGAATGAAGGGGTTGTTAGAAGAGTTTCGCGCCCGTGGCCGTACTTGACTATTTGTATTCCTTTTGTTTGATCATTGTTGTATGTTGACCATCACCAGGCTTGTTGGTCGAGGTCACGCTATTGATTCATCTTGTACTCACTGACGTTGTGTACCGCCTTGATGGGCTTTCTTTATATATATGAGATGTTATTTCCATGATTGGACTCGGACTTCAGCACTGGCACTCAGGCACTAGGATCGGGGGAAATCTCCCTAACGCACAGACACACGTTTGCATTTGCATGAAGCATTTGCATAACGAGCACTTTGTCGTTTTTCCTAACCCTTTTGTGTTTTCAGGTTGTTTCAGGTTGTTCCAGGATTGATCAGAGACCTATCCACCGCTATCCGACCAGAGCAAATCAAACCAGAATCATGGAGCAAGTGCAAACTGATGTTCAGGAACTCCGCGAAAGAATGGACCGCTTCATGGAGCTCAGCAAGCGGTCGCTAATGGACAGGATCAGCTCAGAACCTTGGTTCAGCCTCTGATTTCAAGGGTCGATAGCAACGGTGTACTCCATGGTGGAACTGTGCCTACCCCTTCACCGGTTGAAACTCCTCAGAATGGCGTCCCCGTGACCGGGGGGGAATGGCAGTGCCAACGGCAATGTGATAGCTAACATGGGAATCAATGGTAATACGACAGGCGTCGGTAATGGGAATTTTGAAGCCAACGTCAATGTTGGGCTGGGCAACGGCAATGCGGGTGTTGGGAATCTGTTCGGACCTCAGCCGTGGTTAGAAGACCGTCAAGACGATGTGTTCTCTCAGAGAGGTGCTGAAGGGGAGCTGACTGCTGAAGCACGTCTAAGGTTCAAGGCGCTCGAGGATAAGATGAGAATATAGAGAACCAGAACACCCTGGGCGTTGATATGTCCAAGTTAGGACTGATTGCTGATTTCAAGGTGCCTCCCAAGTTCAAGGTACCTGACTTTGAAAAGTACAAGGGCACCACTTGCCCTCGCGTCCATCTGAGATCATATTACAGAAAAATGTCTGCTCATTCTGAGGACGAGAAGTTGTTGATGCACTTCTTTCAAGACAGTCTGTCAGGGCCCTCCCTCGAATGGTACATGAGTCTAGAACCTACCAGTGTGCGCACGTGGAAGGACCTTGCCGAAGCATTTGTGCACCACTACCAATATAACAGTGACTTGGCCCCGAACCGAGTCCAACTGCAGAATCTGTCGCAAAGGAACAACGAAGGGTTTAAGGAATACGCCCAGCGGTGGCGTGAGTTGGCAGCCCGGTTCAGCCGCCAATGGTTGAACGCGAGCTTGTGCAGATGTTCGTAGCTACCCTCCCAGGGGTTTATTATGAGAAATTGGTCAGCGGCATGTCTGGAACCTTCTCAGATCTCATTATCACAGGTGAGCACATTGAAAATGGGATCAAACTAGGGAAAATTCAAGGTGATTCATCCTCAGCTGGAGGAGGCAAGAAACCTTATGGTGGCAAAAGACGGGAAGGAGAAACGAGCGCTGTGTCCAACGCTCGAAGGAAGGGTAAAGGCCCTCACCAACAGGTGGCCAGCATAACTATCCCGGCAGTTCAACAGCCACAACAGCTACGTAGCAGCCGAACCAACAAGGGTACAGAAAGTATCAGAATCGGGCACCTCTGTCGAGCCGTCACCTCGAGACACCGCCCATGTCGTATGCGCAGCTATTGCAGACTCTGCTCCAGCTACAGTTGATCCAGAAGAGAACCTTGGCTCCCTTGACAGGGGAACCTCCTCCAGGTTATGATGCAAATGCGACTTGTGAGTTTCACTCAGGGGCACCAGGCCAAACAATAGAGAACTGCAAAGCCTTCAAGCACAAGGTGCAGGACATGGTGGATGCCAAGATCATCAACTCTCAGATAATGTGCTAAACGTCACGAAGAACCCTATGCCGATTCATAGG
>OZ012738.1:403095342-403122908 GCA_963859935.3 Lathyrus sativus | reverse complement strand
ACAAATTCAAATTAATCCTGGCCGTGGGATACATGGCTTAGTCAAAGTCCTCATGTTGATCCAATGGTGCCAACATCATCTTCTTCGTTTGAACCAAAAATGGAAGGAAGAACGCCATTGGAACAAAGCTCAAACATCAACCTCCTCCTTACTCGGGCTCCCTCAAATCTCCATCAAAATTCATGATCTAAAACACTAAATCACTCTAAAATGAACACTGAATCTAACCCTAGCCTCATAATTCATTGAATCAACCTCTAACCTAAAACACGATCAAAAATCAAAATTATGCTCAGACCTCAATTGTCACCATTCTTCAAATTGAAAGGTTCAAAATGTTCACCACATTACCCTGATCAGTTCTTGCTATAATACTCATATTATCTCTCAATATCCAGCATGTTCTTGATCCAAACAGAAATTGTGTCACCTCATTGATCATCACGAAATCCTCTCTAAGTTTCCAGAAACGATCTCCTAACCATATACTATCAATCTAACCTAACAAATTAACCTAATTCTTCTTAAATTAAGGTGAGGAATGAAAGTTACCAACCTGTGAATTCTTGAGTAACAGATGCATCAATTCTTCACTTCAACCCTTCTACAGCTCCAAAATCATTCAATGTACCAAGTTCTTGCTTCTGTATGCAAGAGAATTGATGGAAAACGCCTGGAACTCCAAACTCGACAATGACTTGCAGGTGCTGAAATTCAATTGCAAGAACACGATCCTTCAAGGCTTTGGCTATGGAATTGATCTGGAATCATTCAGTATCCTCCATAGAAGTTGTTGAAATCAAAAGAAAGGAAGAAGATGGTGTGGAATGCAGAAACCGATTTCAATTTGCAATGAACAAAGTGAAGTTGCAAACTCTCTTCTCTCAATCAATTCTCACCAACCCTGCACTTGAACCCCTTCTAATCAATATATAGATGATGTTGGACCTCTCTAGAACCTTCTGGAATCATCCAAGAAGATGTTGAATTTCTCATATCATCCAAAATACCATCTCATGCCATAATCACACCAATTCTGGTTTCCCTTGTTGCAGCAGCTTGTTATGATCCCAAAATCTCCCCAAGTGAGATATTAGAGGTGTTACAAGGCCTTGGAAGCTTGTGTATTGATCTCTCATGTGTTTTGCAAATGTTACTTAATATGCAAGCAACTACTTTTCAAAGCAAGTCCACAAATTAGACCTTAAATCAAAATTGTGGCTAAACCAATGTTCTTAGAATGTTTTTTAGAGTCAAAATGATATATTACATGCCTTGGTTTGGATGTGTAGATTGAAAATATCAATTTCCAACTTTGGTTTATTTAACTTATACCCTCATTTTAGGTCATTTTTGCAACTTTGAGCTACAAGAATTTCCAACATCTCATGACCTCTTTACTAGCCTTAAAACACCATTTTGAACAAGTTTGATGTTGAACACTTTTCCATTTGAAGCTTGGAAATAGGAGTTATGGCCTTATGCTTGAAATGACCTGTAATCTCCAAATGACCAAAATACCATTGACTTGTCAAAGCCATAACTTGAGTTATACAAATCCTATAAAGGACTTCTAGTACTCTCTAGAAATATAAGAAGATAAGGAACAACATTCATGTTGACCAAAAGTTCATAGGAATCATCCTTCTAGGGCAAAAGTTTGATGCAAGTTGGGTAACTTTCAAGCCCCCAAATTCACATACCTCAGATGACCTGTAACTTGTCAAAGTCATAAATTGAGTTCTACAAATCCTATCAAGGACTTCTAGTACTCAAATTAAAGCTAAGGTTAAGCTCTACAACATTCATGTTGGGGACAAGATGAGATGACAATCACATCTTGAGCTAAACTGCCTTGAAGATAGGGGTCAAAATAGGGGATTTTACACTGTCAAGCCTTAGAAACCCTAGCTTGAAGCTTCTCAAACTCTTCAATCATGATGAGTTGACATTGGAATCATCCTTATAGAATCTCAATGCATCAATCCATGATCACATGACTCTTGGATTGAGTCTCAACCTTCTCCAAATCATCAGTTGACTTAGGGTTGACCCAGTCAAACCCTAATTGCACCAATCATGGCTGAGGCTTCTTAGTCTTGCACAATGACCTATCTAGGCCTCATGATGGCTTTCAAGAAATCTCATAAGCTCTCTCAAGGCTTCAAGTCCACATTCCTGGCTTCAGAATCATCTGAGGTCTTCCCACAACTCTCAAGTTAGGAGGCACACACTCTTGGTTTCAACCACTCTCTCTGAGGATCTTTTGACTTCTCTGACAAGAATATCAACCCTTGAGCACTTGAATAACCTTCTTAGCTGGCTTCAAACTCTTGTGTAGCCCTTGATTGGTAATCATACCTCTTGATCTCCTGCATACATGTCAATGAAATGCAAATGATAATGCTAATGTGAATGAAATGAAACATAAGCTAGGCAAAGAAATGTTGGGCAAATTTTGGGGTGCAACAGAAGTAACATAAAGTGGTCATGTGAAAAATGAAAAAACTGTTACAAGAACTTCTGAACTATCCAAAATTATATTTGTTCCAAATCCCATGGAAGATTTGAAGGCCCATGTCCAATTTTATTTCAAGGAGCTACCATGATTCAAGTACAAATAAAATTGATGAATTGTTCAAAATGTAACAATTAAGTTCATGTTGTTAAAATTCAAAACTACCAGATCCACTCTTACAAGGAGCTCGTGTTACAAGAGGTGATAAGATGAAAAGAGTTTTCAAAACTTCTAACAGCAGTTTCGCTCCAAGACATACAACAGAACCAGTTTGTTTTTAAACGGCAGTTCCTTTTCACGCTTCGACGACAAGAGGACCATCTCACATTTAGAAGCAACGTGATTGTGGTAATTATCATAGGCCTCATTGATGCTGGTCGTGTACCACATACACAAATCCGCAGCGTTGAGCTTGAAGTTGGTAGAACACCGAAGAACAATGCTCACGACCTCGCACTTTCAGCCTTACTTGCTCAGCACAGGATTGAAGATGGCCCCAACATTCATAGGAAACTCAACATCAATTCAGGAAATGTTCAGAAGGGTGAGTGAACAGTACACTGCCATGTTTAGGAGAGAGGTTTTCTCGCATTGGTACACAGGTGAAGGAATGGACGAGATGAAATTCACCAAAGCCAAGAGCAACATGAACGATCTTGTACCAGAATACCAAGAGATCAAGATGCTACTGCTGAGGAGGAATCATTTGTCTCAACGGCAGCCACGTGTCACCTAAAGGGCCAAATCCCACCATTTGGTTGCCAATCTAAAAAAAAAGAGTTCAGGAGCAGTGTGTGAATAAAACTTCATCATCAATGAACCAGGATTCACAAAAAATCTCAGATTTATAAAAAAGGTAAGAGGTTATCAAAGTCTCTGTTCTTCATGCGATGAGTTTGCGATAATATCCAATTAGCAAACGCAACTCTGGCGAGGGAGATAAGACCGCTATGGATCCTTTTTCCAAAACCTGCGGCAAAAAGCTATCATTTCAGTGGTTTTCGAGTTGAGTCACAGGTTACACGCAGGAGCAACTACCATCACATACCTATCAAAAATTTACCGAGACTGCATCACGAGGCATAGCAAGTAATGCCAAGGATCATCAAAGCTTTTTCACTCATCACTTCTTTCCAACGATACGCAGAGCAGTGGATTAGAACCGGGCGGAACTTCGCGTACCATCTTTGGAAGTATCAGCATGTTCGATGTCGTTTCTGAACGTTTCACGGCAGGTTCACCAAATATCATTTAGTGACAACAAGACCAGTCCTGCATCACAAAGAACACAAGCATTGTCAAGAGTCAAGCAATTTCAGCTCAGGACAATGATAACAGTGATAAATCATTTAAGGAGGGACTCACCAAAGCGTTGATCCGATACTGATGTTCAGGATGAGACGAGAGTCTTCCAAACCACCAAATATTGACCACTTTCATCTAATGGTTGGAGACTTGCGAAGATCATCACAGGTAAAAGACTTGAAGGGTCCAGTACTTTCCCCGAGTTTTCAGCCAAGGTATCAGCAACAACTGAAGCGACAGAGAGATGCATTGAAGCTGTTGACAGAACAAATTGTGACGGTGATGATGAAACTACGACCACCAGAGAAATTACTAGTGAAATAAAGAATATTATTGTTTTACAAGATACCGTAGCTGATTATAGTCTTGAAGATCATATTGGTGATGGTGCTAACGGTGTTGTTGTGTTGGCTGAATCCCTTATTGAGCAAGCCAAGAGGCTTTTGGAACGGGGAGTTCACCCCATTAGGATTGCTGAGGGATACGAAACGGCTTCCAGGATTGCTGTTGAACATCTAGAACAAATTGCTAGTAACTTTGAATTTGGAGAAACTGTTTTGGAGCCTCTGATTCAGACTTGTATGACCACGCTGTTGTCCCAAATTGTGAACCACTGCAAGCTAAAGCAATAGGAAATCAAGAGCAACATAACCTGAAACATGCACAAGGTTGAAGTTTAACATTATTTCTTAAACAGGATAATCATTTGAAACTGCCAGTGTTTATAAACAGGTATTGAAGGTTGTTGATAGGATACCGGATACTCAAAATGGGCACGAGTTCGTAAACCCTGTGTTGACAAAGTAATTCCAAGGCTGGACTTCTGAGGTATCCCATAACATTAATTACCGTCATACGCTTCGACACCAGCTTGGGCAACAATATCATAAACTGCAAACGAATGAACCAACAGAATGATTAGATTACAACGTAATTGGTTCGAGAGTGATCAAACAAATACAAAGAGAAAACCCATCATCCATTTGTATGACAATCCCGATGTGCTTCTGGTGTTCTGTATACAAGCTCCAAAGTCATAGGTTTATGATAAGATATTATTCATAACTAATAATATATCTTCTACTGCTTTCGAAGCCAAAACAAAGCATAAGGTTAGGTTTCAAGGGTTAACTGCAGAAAAGTCAGGAAAAGCTTACCAAGTTTCTATGCAGCCTACCCCAGCTTCAATGATGGATTTACCTGGTACTAATTGACAATTGGTCTCTACTAGTGATAGAAATATTGTTATAACAAGCTGTTGGCAAGTTCCAATTGAGGTAGCTGAGTTAAAAAGCAGGAGCCAACATATTCAGATCTTCTATCAGAATTTGGTAGTGTCAAAGGAGATCATTCTTCCCAACAGTCGTTCGTTGATCAAACTGGGCACATGATCAATCACACTAGGAAAAGTTTGTTGGATCGAGATGGCAAACATAACATGCTTAGTCAGTGGCTTGTAATGCAACCTGGTCTGTCGCTCAATTTCTTGCACTCTAAACATGAAAGGTCCTCCAACAGACACGTCAAACCCGAGCTTCTCCCCTCTGGGCCTCTAATCCGTCCACTGGCCCAACTCAACCGTTATCCACACCTGCCAAATCACAATTTCCAAATTAGTAAATCGATTAAAGAATATTCCCAAGAAGATTCAAATATCCCAACCCAAATCCAATATTGAACCTAGACATATGAGTTTTAACGGTATCGAAGATTTGATTTTCATTTAGCAGATACTTAAGAGAGTGGAACGAGAAAGGAAAGGTTTCCGATTTGGTTTATACCAAAACAGAATACACAATCAAATCTTCAAAACATTTTGAATCAGATTTCCAGCAATTAATTCGCAAAATCTATATAAGATGGATGAGAAGAAGAGGAAATCGTGGAGGAAAAAACCTAGGTGTGAAAACATGGTTCGAGTAAGGGAGAAACTTATATCGATTGGCGCAACCCCCCCGGCCACTGCGAAACATCATCTCGCTGCAAACCCGTCGACCACCGCTCAGACCTTTGCTGTCTCCAACGCCGCCGCTACCACCAATCTTCGGTAAACTCTTATCCTTATCCATGTTATTAATTTATTGATGCTTCTGATGTGATTTCAGGTTCGGGAAATGGAAGGAGATAGAACGAAGGAGGACGATCGCGATTAGGGAGAGAAGGAAGGAAAATGAACACCGATAATTCGATTTAGGGATTTTGGGAGGGAATCTAGGGTTCCGCCTTTCTCTTTTCGGTTGCTTCACTATTTGTGTAATATAGGGCTTAATCATCGTTAATCACTGCACACACTCACAACACTATACACACTAACCGCTAATCTCTATCACATTAATCCCTAATCCCTCCGTTAACCCTTTTTTTTAATTAACCTGTTTATTTTTTTTCATTAACCTTTTATTAAATTAATAATGAATCCTTTTATTAATCAGTTTTAAAAGAAATAACATTAAAAATCTAATCATCCCTTAATCAACCTAATAATTAATCTTTAAATCTAATTAATTAATTAATTAATTTAACCTCTCAATTTTATTAATATTATGAATTCACCTTAATAGTAAAACCTTTCATTTTATTTATCCTATTATACTTTTAAAAAGCTTTTTATAAATAACATAATTTAGTTTAATGGCTAAGTGTTTAATGATAAAACCTTTTATTAAAAATATTAATTTCTTTTTTTTACTTTTAATCCATTATTTACTCATTAATTCTACTTATTTTATTAATTCCATTTATTAAACAATTTAATAATATTGTTAACCAAAACTCCTTTTAAATAACAAATCATTAGTACTTAATTAACTTTTTTTTAGAAATAATAATAAATAAAACATTTTATAACAACTTAAGTAAGAGAAAATAATTATGTATAATAAAGTCATTCTATAATTTAAATAAAATTTGTTAATAATAAAAACTACACTTTTATATTAGAAACTTTTAAAGTAAATTAACTTCTAATGTGATAATACCCTTTTTTTTTTTTTACTAAAAATCAATCTCATCAAAAAACAAAACTTTTTTCATGTAAAATTAATACAACATCCTCCCCTAAAATCAACTTCGCCTAAAATCAACTCACATCTTAAACATAACTCAATCAATCGTGCACGCTTACACTTCACACATTCACAATTCACTCACCTACACCTTAGCGCTTTCATGCGTATGTATGGTTTATTTTCTGCAATTTACTTTCAGCAATTTACATTACCGTCATTTATATTTCCACACTGCATCCCGTCCAAAGGAAAAACCTACATATAAGTCAACACTTGTGTGTAGTGCACATCATTTGCATCATTCTCCCCCATATGATCCTTGATCCCATTCAAGTCGATCTTCTAGGATAGATCCTACCCTATAGAAAAGACCGTTCTTTATCTTTACAACTTAGACAAAACACAATCAACAACACAATACAATGTTCAAACACAATAAAGAAAGATGTTAATCATCTTAAGCGAGATAGAATCTCCACCCCACAACAATACAATCAATTCATAGGAACTTTGCCTTAAGAGAGGCGTACCTCGTCGATCCCTATCCGAGTACGTGAGCCCTTCTCTTAAGACGATGCAAAGACTATTTTTCTACAATTTGTGGCGGTTAAATCTCCCTTAAAATGAAGACACATCTCTTCTCCTAAAATCAATCAACTACCCTAAACCCGTAGGAACTTTGACCACAGTCAAAGAACTCCTCAAACCCTTTAGGGGAACTACAGATACTCTGATTCCACTCCCGTAAGGATATGTAGGCATAAGATGCAACATCTTATCGAATATACTTAGAAATAAACCCCTAGGTCTTTTATATCTTAAGCAGATAAACACATAGCAATAAACAAACATAAAACAAGAGGTTCCTGTAGAGTACTATAGAAACTTAGGATGCTAACACCTTCCCTAAGTTTAACCAACCCCCGAACCTAAAACTCTCTAAACTTTACATTTGCATTGCATTGTGGGAATTCCGATCTTTATCCCTTCCTTTGGACAAATCAAAGTTCGGTCGCAAAATGAATTAAAGATTCAAACTAATCAATAGTTTGGTATCCGATTTTCACCGCGACAATGATTAACTTTAAATGTAAAGACAACTTGTTATTTTCAAGCGAATAGTTTCGCTAAAAGAGATGACTCATGTCTAAACTTATGAAAAAAAAGTTTTAAATAGAAAAGTGCACAAATCTCAAAAGGTTTGAATAAGTTTTTATATTTTTTTATTTCTTTTGAAATTAGTCAAAGTCTGATTAACATTTATTGACATGTATTAAAGAAATAAAAGTTTCAAAATCACATGACCGAAGTCAAGATTTATGTGAAAGAGGTTTAAGTTTGAAAACATGAAGGTTTTGAAAAGGGAGAAGATTTTAAAAATTGAAGAAGGGGAGGAGATGAAATGACTACCCTAAAAAGCAAAATAAGAGCTAGAGATGGGAAGATCTAACCACACAAGGAGCAAACACTTGACAAGAAGTAAACATAAGTCATCCTCTTCCTTTTGGATTTAAATCACAAGCATAATAACCAGATGAAACAAAGCTTCGGAGAAAATCCAAATTTAAGCCATAGCAAAGTCAAAGTTAAGTCCTTCCAAGGTGTAGGAGCCAATTAAGAGAGTCATGTATCACATGATTTTCATAATGCCAAAGTATCAACACCTGCACACAGAAAATTTTCCAACAAACAGACAAAAGCAACACAAAAGTCCAAGGTCTCAAATCTCCAAGAGTAAAGGGCAAGGGTCCTAGATCTAAGTTCGAAGTCCAAAGTCCAAGGTCTAAGCATAAGGTCACAATAGTCCAGAATTAAGAGAACTAAGTCTTTTAATTGTTTAAGTATTTATTAATGTCTTAAGAGAGATATGGTCCAAGTGGACAAAATAAAAAGAGAGCATAAGCATAAACAAAGGTCCAAGTGGACAAAGGAAAATAAGATAATAATATGATATGAAATGCTAAAATAAAAGCATAAAGATAAATTGCAAAAAGTAAAGAGCAATAAAGATAAATGAAAATTAAAGTGAAGATCATAATCAACAATAAAAATTTAGTAAGTTAGTGATTAGAAGAGAAAGATCAATTTTTCGTTTTTTGGAGAATACTCAACTAGACATCCACAAGCATGGAAACATTGTCTCATACATTATCAAAGGAAGGACTCCAACTTGGATAAGATTAACAAGTATGCCACTAGCTCCTTTTGATAACAAAAGATCCAATCCATTCCACATAATACCATGAAGAATATGAGATTGATAACTCACTTACGAAAACAACTCAATTCCGATTTAGGGATAATTTAACGCTATGTTAAGCAATTGTAATAAGACTTATGTAGAAGCCATGACTATCTGAGGCCGGTCAACAATGTCCTGGTGAGAATCGGAGACCATAGCTATTGAGTTAGCTAGGCTTCACAAATCTTTAATGCACCACCGATCTTTAATTTATCTAAGGGAAGGGAAAAAGAACAAATAACTCATAAGCATGCAATGCAATAAAGAGAATCTAAGGTTCGGGGTTGGTTATATTAAGGAAAGGTATTAGCACCCTAAGTATCTATCATACTCTATAGGAACCTCTTGTTGAATTGTGTTATTTGTTTGTTTGCTACTTAGGTTTGATTGGGGAGATGAGAAAAGAAATATATTTTTATTGTTTTTATGTTTGGCAAGATCTAGAGTGTTGTTCCTACGTACCAATAAAGGATCAAAACCTCGTAGTTCGGGGTATAAATTGAAACAGATTTTTTATGGTGGATTTTAATTGAAGAAGAGACAAGTTGTCATCAAAATGAGAATATTCATCTAAACCACCATAAACATGTGGAAGAGGGATATTTGCTTCACATTAAGATAATGGCTTTAACTTGGATTACAATCAACAAGTATGCCACATATCTCTCTCAAGTGGAAAAGAATCAAGCTCTTTCTCAATCATATTATGGGGTAGGAGATTTAGATCTCAACTAAATAGATGACTCATGTCTAATATATTTGAAAAGGTTTTAAATTTGAAAAGGCAAAATGGCCAAAAGTTTGAATTGAATTTGTGTTTTTTAGTCTTTTGAAAGGAGTTTGAATATGCTTAAGTGTTTTAAAGCATTTGGTTAAGAAAAGGTTTTGAAAAGATCAATGACCAAGAGTCAAGGTTTTTTATGAAAGTGGTTTTGAGTTGATGAAAAAGGGAACCCTATTTGAGAATATCTAAGTTGAAAAGGTAATCCTAAGGGAGACTTCCTAAGGGATAGCAAGTTCTAGGATTATAAAGGGAGATATATACAAGAATATGCAAGGATGCAAATATGCAAAATCCAAATGACAAGAATGTCAACAACAAGTCATTTCCTTGAAATGCACAATAATGAAGAACATATATGAACATGTATTGAATTGATAATCATGATGAACAAAACATAACTTTAAACATTGAAACATAGTGAACATAAATAACACATAAACATAATAGACATGGTAAACAAACACAACATGATTCACTAAATGGTACAAGAACATGCCAAAGATGAGAGACAAGCTAAATAATCATGAGAAAACAAGTCACTTATACATGAGAAAATCACTCATTTAGCATCTTAAACTTTAGGCAAAACAAGAGAGACATGTTATCAACACTCAACAAGGCTTTAACATGGTACATCATACTCATACAAGTCACTTTGAACAAGAAAAAGTAAGGAGTAAGACCAAGAAAGGCAAAAGATGACCTAAATACCACATTAAATGGTAACTTACTTTGACTAAGAAAAAGTGCATTAAAATAAAATATTTTTGGGGTCTTTTTAAAGCGTTTATAAAATAGGCAAGACCATGAATAAATAGGAAAAAGAAGGGCTCAAAAAGATCAAAGGAAGAGTAAGTTATGGTCATTTGAAAAAGTGAAGAAAACATAAAAATACAAGTGGCTAAAATTACGGAAATAACCCCTTCAAAGGTTTGACCTCCCTAGGATTGCAGGCCAAAGATTTTATCACTGGTACAGTTGCTTGATCAAGTTAAATAGTGCATGCATAGATATATATTAGAAACAAGCTTCATGAAATAGCAAAAAAACAAGCTTCATGAAATAGCAAAAAAACAAAAAAATAAAAAAAACAAAAAGAAATTGGGGCAAGTGAGATTCAAACCCTAATTCCAATAGTCACAAATAAACTTAACATGTGCACTTCAATCACTGGGGTGACAAGTACATTCAATTATAAATGTGGAAACATGAAATAATATATTAAAAACACATGAAAAATAAAATTGGTCAAGTTCAATAAGGTTTATTTTTTTATTGGATTAATTCCTATGAGATGTAAATTAATAAAGAATTTTGTTCATCCATAGTCATATGCCAGAATTTTGTGTGTATATTACTATTTTTCAATGATATGAATTTATCAGAGTCCCTCTCAAATTTTTAAAAAGTCTTATATAAAAAGTTGAAATTAGTTTCACTTTAATCAATAATTTTTTTTACAGGACCTTATTTAATTATAAAATATATGTAGAGACTTTTATTGTTTTAATTAATCATGAAAAAATAAAAAATTGTGAGGCTTTATGCTATTGACTGCCTTCTGCGTCTGTTCTGGAATTCAGTGATAAAACATTAATTCAAATCAAGTGTTTTTGTTTTCCTCACATCTCATATGTTTCTGTTTTTAAAGACTTGCAGTTGTTATTTTCTAAAGTGATTAGATTATCTTTATGCTCAGCAATATCAACAATATTATATATTTTAAATAAATTGTAAAACTTTAAATTGAGGCAATGTGTTGAGCTTCCTTGATAGTGATGCTATTAGTAGTTGAGATCATGAGTTGTTGTACTTGTTCAATTAAGAAATTTTTTTTCATTAATTTACAAAATTCAAACGTTGATTTATTCATTTACTTATTAAAGATTGCATATAAAAAAATAAGCTTCATTGTAACTTTTGGTCTCTATTTTCTAACTTTTTTAAGTTTTGTTTTTCCATTTTAAAATTCAGTTATTTAGTTTTTTTATTTTATTGTTTTTTGAGATTTTAGTCCTCTATTTAATTTGAGATCAAATTTTAATTACATAGTAATTTATTTAATGATGAGTCACATTTGCAATAATTTTTTTCATGTTATTTTATTATGATTTTTATTTGATGATTTATAATTAGTTTTATTCTTTTAATAGTATAAATTATTATGTTTATAAACAAATTAGAAAAATAAAATTATTATGGGTTTTTATTAAAAAAATTTTCAGAATAACTTTTAAAGAAATTGAAATGAGATTTATGAACTGTTCTACTAATCATTCATTGACCTTAGGTTTGTGTCTAGCGTTTTTTCTTTACTAAAAGTTAAAGAGAATTTCTTATAGAACCACGTGTATTTTGTACAATGTGAAATTTAACATATACTATTTGATTTTGGAGATATATCTTCGGACACACTTAAAAAAATTTAGTGAACGTTGAAATATTCTGGAGATATATCTCTGAAATATTTTGGAGCATATGTCGCGCCAGACTCTTCTCCTTCTTCATTTTACACTTTTCTTCAATACACTCAAACTCAACTCTTCTCCTTCTCAATACACCTTAACTTCACCAAATTAACTTTTATCAAGCAAGGCTCAAAGGAACTCAAAGAACATAAAGTATCAACTATAACATTATTTAACATCATCAAAATCATAAATTCTAAGTAAGTTTTCCGAGTTTTCGGTAACTATTCGAGTTTTAGTGTAAATGTGTACAAATCAATGATTAGGGTTAGAAATGTGTAGAAATCACGTGTAACATAGTTTAGACTTAGTGTATAACTTGTTTGTTGGCTCAAAATGGCGATCATATCATGTTTTTTTTAACTTGCAAGAGTTACATTTCGCCATTGTCGCGACCTCTAAGTTACCGAGTATTCCAGAGATACATCTCCGAAATAGTTAATCGTTTCATATACTTTGGGAAATTCTGGAGATGCATCTCCAGAACTCTTCAAAGTTAACAATTTTATGGTGTTTCTGGAGATACATTTCTGAAATTGTTCAAGGTTATTATTTTATGGTGTTTTTGGAGATGCATCTCTGAAATTTCCTGCAGTCTATTTTTTTATATAATTTTCTTGTTGGTGTGTTTTGTTTGAGTGCATTAATGATATGTCTTACTTTACATTACCTTATAGGAATAACGGCTAACATAGTCGACAGGCTGAGACATGGCAGGATTGCCTAGCACTCATTCGTTCGGCGGGAGCAGAGTTAACAGGTACCTCTGGTCAGGCAGAGGTGTCTACTTCTAGGGCGCCATCTACTTCTGAGGATCGTGCTTTACCTCAGGCCACCTCACCTTCTTCTTCCCGTAGGAGACGTGATTCACCATCTGACGCGTCACTTTCCCCATCCTCCCGCAGGCGTCAGGATTCACCAGTGCCACCTTCTACGGATCCAATGCCACCCCCCGCTGATGATCCTACTGATCAAGTACCACCTCTGAAGGGCGAGGCTGCTACGGATGCCGAGCCAGAGGGTTTTGGAGGAGGTCCATATGACTTGTCCTTACTTCCTCTTTATCCAGACCACATTGCCAGACATATCTGGGACGAAGATGTAGCCATGGTTGTCAAACTCACTAGTATACTCGTAAACTCGTACGAGTTTACGAGTCTAGGAAGCATAAACGAGTAGACTCATACATATAATCGTTTTTTAATAGACTCGAGTAGACTCGGGTTGACTCGCACAAACTCGTATAGACTCGCAAGTCTATAACAAGTTTACGAGCCTACAATTTTTTTTGTTTTGTATTTTATAAACCAAAAAAAGACTAAATTACTCAAAATATGTTTTTTTGGTTGTATGAGAATTAGAAAGTCTCTCTCATAGTCTCTTGTTTTAGCAAAGTTTCTTCCTCCATTCATCAACATCGTGAGTTTGTTCTGTCTCTTACTTTGGTTATGTTGATGTGTGACTGTAAATCAATCCTTTGTTGTGTAAGTATTTTCTTATATATTTATCTTGGATGCTTCTCATGTATGATGTCTTTTGTAAATATGATGCGCCATTGTCCAATCAGGTCCAATGATCCCAATGCACATGTATCAATTTGCATGTGATAAAATAGTTTTCGAAATTTATGATTTATGGGAGAAAATAATTTAGGAAGGATATGCTACCTGCTGAAGGGTGGGATTTCTATAGAGATACGATTCTTGAATTAAAGAGATTTGCAATTTGTGTTTTAAGCTTAATTTTTAGCTTTTCTAGTTGTGAACGTAATTGGAGTTTCTTTGAAATGGTAATGAATTATTACTTTTTTGTTCATAGACTTGATTTTGTTATTTAGAAATATTGAGTTGAATTATTATTTACTTTTTTAGGTTCATACAAAGATAAGAAATATGTTGCATAAAAAAAGATGAATAATTTTGTTTATATCATGTACAATTTAAAGTTGAAAAATTGAAAAGAAAAATCAAATAGTGTTGTTCTTTGATTTAAAGACAGTCATTCAGATGATGAATGAATAATTGAAGACCCTAATAAAGAAAATATTCAAACTAAAATTAATGTTGAGTAAGATGATGTTATTTTTAATAATATTATGGAAGTTAATGTTGTTGTAACTAATATTGTGCAAAGTGGTAGTGGTGGCAATGATAAATTAGGTGGAAGTGTAACTTCAAGCAATTCAACATTGATTAATGATGAAAAAAGGTGTTTCATTCGGGCCAGAGTTTGATGATCATACTTAAGATACCAATAAAGATGATAGTGATTATACTGACGTTCTATTATATAATTGTGTCATATACGAGGTATTTCTAAGTTTAAAAACACATGTGTGTGTCATATATTTGTCACTTATGGGTTTTTAAAAGTCATTCTTAATTTTTCAGTCTCGTACGAGTTTGAGAGTCGGGTCTACAGAACCTTTACGAGTCTGACTAAACTCGCGAGTTTGACAACCTTGGATGTAACATTAGTTGAACTTTTGATTTATTTTTTACGTTAATTTTAATTACTAACATTGATTATTTCCGACATTAATTATAACTAACATTGATTATTTCTAGAAAATTACAAGAGCATGATCCCTAGAAGTTTCTTAACCATGGGAGAAAGATTGTTGCATTGCCTCACTAGGAGGAAGATTAATTTCAATTAGTTATATTATTATCTGGCTTGAAGGACCTATACATGACCAGGTACAACCTGGTCAACCACGAGATGCTTAATGCATTCGTGGAGAGATGACATTCTGAGACCTCCTTGTTTCATCTCCCGCATGGTGAGATGTTTATCACACTGGACAATGTCTCGTGTTTGTTACATCTTCCGACCAGGGGGAGATTCCTTGATCATGGGAGGATGACCAAAGACGAGGCAGTCAAGATGATGGTAGAGCATTTGGGGGATGATCCAAGGAAGGCGATCAAGGAGGTGAATAAGACCAGGGGCACTCATGCTATATTTGAGTTTCTAAAGGAGATATATGATGATGAGATCCTTGCTGTATATGGGACTCATGGAGTTGCTGAGCAGGTGGTGGTACAGAGGGCTCGTGCTTTGAGGGTATATTTTCTTTTTTTGGTTGACACTTGTGTTTTTATGGACATAAGGGCCACTTATACTGACGTTGCATATCTCCAGCACTTCTTGGATCTACAGCAGATTCATGAGTATAACTGAGGGGCAGCTTACCTGTCCTATCTTTATTATAATTTAAGAGATTGGATGTTGGTGGAAGATGAAGCAGGTCACATGCAACGTTACACTACTGGTGGTAATATTTCTTGATCCTTGAATGTTTTTTTTTTATCATTTTCATTTCATATTTGCGAAACCATTGCCGATAATTCTTGATCCTTGAATGTTTTTTATTTCAGGCTTGGATCCTCCAGCACTTCCCGCACATTGCTGGCTGGGCGAGTATGGATGAGTACATTGAGGATATGTCGTGTGTCTGTGCTTTTATCCCTCTCAGAGGGAACCAGGTGGTCGAGCCTTTCAAAGTCTATATTAACCGTTTGGCTATTGATGATATGCACTTCAACAACTACATGGATCACCATAAGACGCGACCATTTGACGAGATAATGCTAAACTCGAGATAGTTGGCCTACGGATCGCGTATCACTGCTCCTCATTTTCCCGAGCATGTCATGTAGCAGTTTAGGTACACACAGACCATCCCTAGACACCCTGCTGTCTCTGCTCCTCCTGCTTTGTCTCGTAGATAGATAGAGAAGATGTTTGTTGATTATGAAAGTCATCTTGTACTGGAGGAGGCACAAGATACCATAACATCGAAGGACTAGAGGTACGTTGATGGGTACATCAATGGTTCTTCAGGGTGTCACATATGTACATGGTGCAGACTGCTCCAAGAGATCTGCCGAGAGCCATCACATTTGGAGATACTAGAGGAGGAGTGGGCTCAACTAGATCATATTAATGATGTCTTTCATAGGTTTCGTCGAATAGTGGTGTAGATTGCGCGAGCATGCATTTATGAGGGTATCTTCCCTTATGGGTTTGCTGTTAGGAGAGTCTTGGATGCCATGGTGGCAGAGGCACATGAGGCACTACTGTACCAGAGACATCGCCGGAAGGATGGGGGAGATTGATGGCCGAGGAGGCAAAGCAAGCAGAGAAGGTAAATGAGATGTTGTCAGACACACACAGTAGTAATATGTTATTATTTTTTTATATTACTAGACTTTCTACTTTATTTTTACGGTTTTATTACATTTTGGATCTTAATTGTATGATATTTTCTACATATATTGCTATATCATTTTTGACGCATCCAATTTAGTCTCATATTGTTCTGTACGTCTATTTTTTTATTCAAGATTGTGCTTCATAGTTCATCTAAAAAGAAATACACAACTTATAACAAAAAAATAACTTGTTCTGATACACTTCTAAGACGTGTCTCCCAAAAAATTATTGGGTATTCATCTACAGAATAATTCAAATATAAATGGTGTCTGATTGGCATGTTTTGAATGTTTAAAATTATTTCAAAAAATATATCTCTAGAATATGCCAAAGTTGATTCAAGAAATAGGTGCCTCTGGAGAAATATCTCTGGAACTATGGGGCATATGTGGAAACTCACACGATGCATTAGAAACATATAGGGTGCAATAAGAAATTATCTCAAATAATTAATAGTAACCACCATCACTTTTTGTCATACTCGTATGAGATAATGTTAGGCCTACTTAAAATGCAAGAAGAAACTTACCTTGTCCATAATGGTTTTACCACACCAGAGATATGGTGCACAATCATGTCAAAATTCTCTTCTCAGTGCTAAGGAAAATGCAAATGAAGTTAGTAGATAAAACACATTAGGAAGGAGGACATTAAGTGTTTTACATCCAACAATATATGTGTTAGATTGTATGCTTTATGATTGACTGCATTTTATTAAAACAAGTATTATAGCGAGATGTTGTACCAGATGTCGTGACATGTTGGTATGATACTGAAGCAGATCTTGTTCAAGTATTCTAGCGAGATGTCGTACCAGATGTCATGACATGTTGATGTGGTACTGAAGCTGGTATTGTTTCGTGTTTTGGAAGAATTAGTTTTATTAGTGAAGATTCTTTGAAGATTTGATTCCGGTATATTACAGTCCAAGAAGCATGTGTTTTTAAAAGCTCAAAGTTTGGTTCCAGATGTGTAATATTTCCTAAGAATGGTTGAGATATTATTTAAGGAAACATGAGATTTGATTTGAGTTGTTTCTGCAGAAGATTTGATTTGGATCTGAACTTTAGGAAATAATATATTATGGATCTGCATTTAATAATATATTATTTTCCAGAATATTATGGATGTGCTATTTAATTTAGTCCAATTTTTCTCATCAAGTCCATATTTTTCAAAGGCTATTGTCATACCCCAAAATTTACCCTTATATTCTTTGATCTCTTGCATATCATTCTAGGGCTATCATTTTCAAAATTAACCGAATCTTTAGCTTTTGCTTTGTTTCGTTTCACTTATGAATTAGGGTTTGTTTCAAGAGAATTCAAGGTGGTTAAATTAGGGTTTTGGACAGGAGGTTGTCTGTTGAGGTGGATTTCCTTTGTTCAGAAGTTGTTTTCTCCAGTTTTTATACTCAAGTCTGAGGCAGAGGTGTTGGGTTTTCAATCATCATGAGCAGTCCTTATCAGAGGTTTATCAATGCACGACTTCAGTTCTCTGAATGGCTGCAAGGGTGTAGTTTGTTTAAGGTGCATCGATGGTTTGACTAGAAAGATCCTGAATTAGAATTTTGGAAGATTAGGGTTTCTCACCCTTGATGTTTATGTTCAACAAATGTCATTCAAGTTGAGCTTCAGCTGAGGGTAGCAGGTTCGATGTATGTGCAGTACTGTTTCAGTTTAATTGAGGTGGTCTGATCTTGGTTAAGAAAGAGGAGATTACTTCATTATCAGGATTGATTTGTCATGGATTAGTATCTTATACTTAACGATCATCAACCAAGGTTTTTGTGCCGATTCAAATTATCTGGTGAAGTCAGGTTGCAGAGTTCTGGTTATGTGGTTCAGGATTTGTGGCAGTTAAGTTTAATGGTCAAGGTCTAAGTGTGGTTCAAAGGTGGAGGCATATTACAAAGCCCATGTTCACTTTCTTAACTCATTTCTAAACCAAATATTCATCCAACTCACAATTAATTTAGATCCAATTTACATAAACCATATTCTTGTATCCATTTTACTAGATGTTGCACCCCAAAATTTGATCAACTACTCATCGCAACTTGGCTCATGTTTAGACTCATTTCATTTGCAATTTGCATATCAACACATTGCATTTTTTCCAGTCAGATTGACTTTATCGGGATTACAGCCCTCTGATCGCGCTTCAAGCATTCCAGACCAATACGAGGACGTATTTTGAGAGCTGATGCTCGTCCCGGTGTTTTCAGCTCTCACTGTTGTTTTTGAGGACATTTCGGTGTCCGGGATTTTTACCGTTTATTTCGACATAGTCGCTAATCGATTTAATCGGCTTCCTCGTATTTTTTAGGTTTTTTTCCCTTATTTTCTAGAATTTTTATGGATTTAATTGATTTTTCTAGGTGTTAGTTAGATTTTTTTAATAGATATTAATTGTTTTTAAATAGATTTTAGAATAACTCATATTTTTTAGATATTAAGTAGAGTTTTTAAAAATGATTTTTAATAGGATATTCTTTTTACTAGGTTTTTTTAAATAGAAATTAATAGGGTTTTTCTATTTTTATTTGTTTAGAGTTAAATAGGATTATTAGAATTTAATAGTTAATTCTTTTTTAGATTTAATAGATATTAGAGTTTTATTTTAAGATTTAATTCTTTTAGGTTTTAAATAGATTAATTAGATCTTAATCATTTGTTTAGATGTTAATTAGGGTCTTATTAAATTTAATTAGGTTAGAATAGTTTAATTTTCATTTAGGATTTAATTACTGTTTTAATTTTTGCTTAGTCTTATATTGCGTTTAATTAGAGTTAATTAGGTGATCATTAGGCTTAAGTGAGTGTTAATCATTAATTAATCAGAGTGTCATTAATTTCGGTGGGCCATTTGTCAGATTCATGGAGGCCCAGTCCAAACCCCAGTCCACGTGTCCACCATATAAGCCCCCACGCGTGTTCATTTCTGGATCTCTCACCCATTTTTCGCCACGTTTCCCACTTTTTCATTCTCCCACGTGTGATTCTCATGTTCAGCCACTTCACGCCATGTTGCGCTCCCTTAATCCACCACCTCACCCTCCACGTGTGGCAGCTTCATCACGCCACACGCTCTGCACCCCACACGTGGCCTCCATCCTTCGCTCTCTCTCATGCGCGTTGACACGCGTCTTTCCCACTAACCCTCGCCGGAGCCATCATCGGCCGGCCATGCAAACACACCGGAAACTCCGCCGGCGAAATCAAACTACCAATTCACGGCCAGAACTCCACCAGATTCTGCAACTGTCGCCGGAACTCCAAGAACACTCATCACTCCATCGTTCATCACGATCAAGATCCTTCAAACGTTTCTAGAAAAACGCTCATGATCATCAATCTTCATTAACAACCTTCATCGGATCCACCAGATCTTCATCCGTTCTTGAGGATTTTCAACCGTTCTAGAGATTGTTGTTCAAATCGGCATCGATAGTCATCGAGTGTTCATCACATTCTTCATGAGTTTCCAGATCCATGAAGATCTTCACCATCGAGCCTTCCAAAACCTCCAAGCGTTTTCGCCCAGAAACACACCGTGTTCATCGCAAATTCCTCCAACATCAACACATCCCCAAAAATCTTCGTCTTCAACTGAAGTTCAGCAAGTTCTGCAGTTTTTCCAGGTGTTCTTCAAAGAAGATGAAGACGTTCATCTCCACCTTCAACAAATCGCCAGAAAAGCACGAACGTCTTCATCCAAGGATCGTTAGCAAGAACATTCAAAGACTTTGAGCATCATCTCCAGAATCTTCCTCGTCAATCTTTATAAGCAATCATCAAAACGAGATCTAGATCCAGGTTCTTCTAAAATTATGTTGGTGATTTTCATCTTCCTTCATCAACGCTTCTGAGTTTGGCGAATCTTCACGAAAAAGCTTCATAAGTCATCGTTCATCACGGTATTTCTTCGATCTTCATCAGAATCGCCACACGCCAAGAACATTCATCGTCCACCTTATTGAATTTCCAGAATTTCTTCATAATGATTAGGGACATCAAGGGGATCTAAAGTGTGTTGGAGCTCGGGTTTGAAAAATTGGTGAGGTGGTAGGCTGAGATTGTTGTGAGTGCTTGAGAGAAGATTTTTGTGAGAAAGATGGAGGGGTGAAGTTTTGAGAGAGAGTGGCTGAGAAGGAGACAGAGAAAGGTTGGAGAAGAGAGGACGGCGCCGATGAACAGTATTCTGCAAAAGAAAGGATTAGGGTTAGGTTTTGCTGAAGGAGATGGATCAAGTGGCTTGGTTGGGTATTGGGCCTCTAAGGCCCATTTTGTTTCGCATACCCCTCCGTTTTTTCCTTTCCCCCCCCCCCCCCCCCACCCCGTTGTTGTGAGTAATTCTGTTGGGCTAGGCCCATTGGTTTTTCGGCCACACACCCTCCGTTTCACTTGTTTCACCCCTCCCTGTTTCTGTCCATTTTTGCTGGGCTCTGGGCCCAGTTTCCTTAGCTTTACTAACTGCACCCCTAGCTGAACTGATGCACCCCCCTTTGTTTTTTCTCTTTTTTTTCATTATTTCTTTTATATTCATTTGCTTAGATTTTTTAAAAAGAAAAAGAATGTATAATATAAAAATAGAAAAAATGGTAAATATGGTGGAATGAAAAATATAAGAATAATAGTATTTTAATATTTTCTTTTAGGATATATTTTCTTTTAGGAGTTTCTTTTACGCCTTTTTAGAGGTAGAATTAAAGGTCCACTTGTTAGGGGACTATTTTTCATTAGATTTTCCATGATAGATGGGTATGATTTTTTAGGAGTTTATCATTGTAACCTTCCGAATATTAATAAAATGAGATTTGTGTTGTGGGCCCCCGTTTAGCTGTAAGTTGAACTACAGCTGCTCTGACTTTCTCTAATGAGAATATGTAGGCATAGGATGCGATATCCTAACGAGCACACTAACAACTAACCTATCTGTTCTCTCGCTGCTGTGCGATCGAGACTTTCCCGCTGACGACTGATGTTATCCTTTTCTCGTGCCCGAGTGCATTGAGACCAGACCGTAGTTCTAGTTCCCGTAGGTTCCCATGCGTTTTAAACCCGACGTACTACGTCCGTTCTACCACAAACAGGTACGCCTAAGTCTCCAATGGTCGAGCAGCATCCACCTAACTGCTAGAATGCGTACGCTAGTATCGTCAACTTAATCTCTCACCCCCGTGTGGGGAGAACACCCTGTCTAGCCGTAGTTAGCCTGAACTGCGTCATGCTCTGATTTCTCTGACGAGAATACGTAGGCCTAAAACGCGACGTCTTGCCGAGCAACTCCCCCGTAGTTTCCCCGAACTACGTTGACTCTGATTTCTCATTCTCTGATAAGATACGTAGGCATAGAGTGCGACGCTCTATCGAGTCAGTTTCTTTCCGTTTAGATTTAGCAGCCGTATATAGATTGTTTTTCACCGTAGACAAACCAAGCAAGCGTGGATCCCGTCGAGTACGACGGACGTGAGGGGTGCTAATACCTTCCCCTTGCGTAACCGACTCCCGAACCCAGACAACGGTTTGCGACGACCTTGTCTTATACCTTTTCGTCAGGTTTTTCCGATCGTTTCCTTTCCGCCTCCGAGGGATAAATAACGAAAGGTGCGACTCTTCTGTTGTGCCGGCACCTTATTTTCGCGTAAGCGACAGCTGGCGACTCTGCTGGGGATCGAACCCAGAATCTCTGGTTCTCCGGTTCCCTGAGAGAGTCAATCCTAGCGCTTGTATTGCGTGTCTGTGGGTGTTTATTTTTGTGTTGTATATTACTGATGTACTTACATTTCCCGCACTTTTATGTTGTATTTTACCGATGTATTTACATTTCCCGCACTATATTATTATCTGTTGCTATTGTGCTGTTGTGGGATGGGAGCTCTGATGAGTGAGAAGCTAGACCCAGGCTTGAGTGCACCATAGAATTAGTTGCGGAAATTAGTGGGCGCGCACTTGCTTGGCAGGCGCTAGGTGTCTCATGAAATCCACGCTCAGACGAGGTTCTCCCGGTTGGCTTCTCTTTCAACCCTTTGGGTTGAGACGGTTGTTGGTTTGGAGGATTGTCGACTCTGGGGACCGATCATTTGGAAGTTGGCCTAAGTGAGGCCTCTTCAGGGCAGGATGATGCCACACCTTCTGGGTATCGTATCATTAGTCTTGAAGTCTGTGATGCCAACGACCTCATAGGATGCCGAACTTGTGTCAGTTTAGGTCCATACCCGTGAGTGGGAGGGTTTTTGCAGGAAACTTGACTTCCAGCCTACCGCGTATTTTGGTTTTCTCTCGTCAGAGCAGACTTATCCCGTCAGCAGCGCAGCAGCAATCAGAGCTTTGTGGGGGCTGTGATCCCGTGTTTGCTGCATCTTGCATTGCATTTGCATTCCTACATCATATTGCATGCCATGCTCCAGCTAATCAGAGCTCTTATCCGGCCGTTGTTTTGATTCTGAAGGTGAGTGTTGAAGACACAAGGGCTGAAGAAAGAGCGGTAGGAGGGTGGGAAGAGATTGATCAGCAATCAAGCAGTGAAGTCAGTTGACAGTTGTTGGTAGCTATGTCAGAGAGCAGCTTCCAGTTTGTCGATACCTTGTCAGGTTTCACTGTGACGTCCAATCCTTTGTATGGATCTATGCATGACGAAGACTTTCCGCAAGTGAACAACCTTACTGCAGCTCAGCTTGTACAGCCTTCTGTTGAAGACCGAGATCTACGTGAGCAGTTTGTTGTCTGAGGTGAACGTTCTCCTTCTGTTGATATCTCCGACTATCAGGGTGTTGCCTTCCCTGCACCAAAGTCCCGAAGAGAGGTCCCGACAGCAAAGACTGAAGACCCATTAGCTCCCGTGTATGCTAGAAGGTTTCGTGCATTGGATGAAAGATTCAAAGCCTTGAAAGGTAAAGACGCTGTTAACCCTAGTGCTGCAGACATGTGTCTGGTTCCTGGCCTGGTGTTACCTCCGAAGTTCAGAATGCTGAGGTTTGAAAAGTACAAAGGAGATAGTTTCCCGAAGCAATATTTGGTGATGTTCTGCCGAAGAATGACTTCATTTGTGCACGACGACAAGTTGATGATTCATTGCTTTCAAGATAGTCTGACTGGGGCATCTCTGAGTTGGTATATGCAGTTAGAGAGTGATCAGATCTGATCATGGGCGGACTTAGCCAACGCTTTTCTGAAGCAGTATGACTACAATCTTGATAAAGCTCCTAGTCGCATGCAGGCTGCAAGAATTGTCTCAAGGGAACAATGAACCTTTCAGGAAGTATGTCAGAGATGGAGAGAATTTGCTGCTAGAGTGCAACCACCGCTTCTAGACCGAGAGTTGAAAGGCATGTTCGTAAACTCCTTGCAGAGCCCGTACTTCGAAAGAATGCTTGGAAAGACACCAAATTTCTCTGAATTGGTAAGGGCAGGAGAGCGCATCGAGTATGGTGTAAAGACTGGAAGAATCCAGAATGTTTCAGGCGGTCAGGCTAGTGAAACTAAATCTCTCTATAGCTTTCAAACTGAAGAAGGAGTTGTGATCAATGCAATCATGAATGATGTTGGGTATCCTCAAGACGAATCGGTGAAATCTGTTGGTTCTCCGTCTTCTCAGCGGTCAGTATCTTCTGTGTCTCGTTATTCTGGACAGACAATTGTGCCTAGGGCACCACATCGAGAACCTTATGTAGCTCCTCTTGCAAGTCCACGAGCCCGTGGCCGAGGTTATCAGAATCAGCATCAGAATCAGAACCGACCTCGTAACAACTTGGAACGAAGGAATGCTCCTTCTCATCCAGTTCATGTGCTGTATAGCCAGATTCTTCCACATTTGATTCAGAATTATTTGGTGGAACCTAAAGCTCTTAAGCCGTGCCAGAGCCTTACCCTCCTGGGTACAATCCCCACGTTCGGTGTGGTTACCATGGTGGATCTCCGGGCATTCAACTGAAGATTGCAAAGCTTTTCAGGCAAAAAGTGCAACAGTTGATCGACAAAGGGTGCATTTCCTTTCCAGAAGGAGTTTTGGTTGTGCATGACAACCTCTCAGCTGGCTGAGCTCGTAGATTCAGAGGGTTATTTTCAGAAACCAGTGGTCCAGACGGGCAGACGTCCTCAGCATTGGCAGTCCTCAGACTTTTTATCATTTGCATTTGTAGTTTTCTTTCTGTTAATTGCTACTTGCTGTTAAACATTGTTTGTTTCGAATGGTAATATTAATAAAGTGACTATGCATTTTGCTGAATCAATCATGTCGTTGTCACTCATTTACTGCATTGCACTGACACTTGCATTTTATTTACTCCACTTTATCACTATGATTAGCCAAGATTGGAGGGAGGATGACGAAACTGAATACTCATAACCGATGATTGTATGCTTTCAGATAAAACTTTGCCTATGATGTACAAGCATTGTTTCAAATCCCCTAAACACCGGAGAGATAAGGAAGAGAATCCCTTGTTAACCACTTCGAGCCGAGAAGTAGGAGTTTCTTTCGGACTTTTAAACCCTCACATCTTAACCCGGGGTAGGGTAGTTGTCAGTTAGCTTGATCGAGCGTTCAAGTCTTATAGAGGAGTGTTGTCTTTCGAGGAACAATCACATCGTATTCCTCCCCAGAGGTCGTACCTCGTCAACCACAATGGTTAAACCTCACCAATCAGGAGTGAGACAGTTATAAACCTCTCGGATGAATCCAGACAGCCAGTGTTTGTCATACCCCAAATTTGTCCTACCTTTCTTTTTATACCAAGCAGTCGTATTGTTCCTTGGTCTTTCTCAAAATAATCCTTCGACCTTTGACCATGATCCTAAAGGTTGAATTCATGGAAGTTCTTTTGTATGCCCATTATGGTCTTGGTCCCTGGTCAGCTATGTTGAGTTCTCGTGGAGACAAAGAAAAGATATGTCCTCATTTTCACGACAAATTAAGATGGGAGTATTTGGTTTTCAAGTGCTTGTTAAGTCATATTTCGAGATAATACGAAGGCTGCGTAGTTAAAGAGGTTAAAGCTAGTTCAATTACAATGGAAGGCCGTGAGTAAAGCCTTTAGGGCGACATGAGTGACTTATTAAAATTATTCTCATGGATCAATGATTTCAAAGCCATGTTGCAAGATGATTTCGAGTTTCGTTTAATTCACATCATAGGGAGACTTTTCAAGCTTTGTCATTAAGCAGAAGGATGTGGGGTCTAAGGGGTTCGGAACACATGTATTTCAAATCCAAGACTCACGTTATGCTTAGCGAATAAAACATGATACTTTATGAAAAAATGATTTTTTATTCAAAGCCATGAGACTCAATCTAAAAAACAAGGTCATAATAGGAGTTTATTTGTGCAAGCCATGAGGTAGATGATTTCATTAAGTCATGAATCATTTGAAATTAAAGCAGGTAAAACCATTTGGTGATCAAGTCATGGAAGACATTCATAATTGGTAAGTCATTACAAATCATGTGCAAATAGTACATAATTGTATTCAGCGGCCATTGTACAAGCCCAACAAGATTTACCTGCTCAAAATAAATTGAATTTTATGTCTTACATGAGGAAAAAGCCAAGTCAAAAAATATATATAATGTCTTCCATGCTCATTATCACTCCTGACAAAAGTTCAAAGCCTAATTAAATTATTGCACCCCTTGTTACAATTTAACCAAAAGACCATTTTGAAGTCAAAATATGTTCAGCAAGAGTAAATGATGATGAGAGCCTCACGTCAGTGCAACCACAACAATACTGATGTCCTAGTTATACCAATTTTGCGGAAAGTTCTGAGGTGATGACAGCAGTATGATTCCCGCATATAACGCATTGCCAACTGCACCAATTTTGCTGTGAAAGTTCTAGCTCCATGACCCCACGCGAAGACTCTGTATAACACAACATAGAATGAGGAATGTGATTCTCGTACCGCAAGGGACGTCCACCCAGAATGCTCATACAACCATTTCAAAATTCTCAGCAGACCTGCACATGAAATTGGCAAATGGTACAGTTCAGAACAAACCTCACGCAAGAATGTATCTTCCAAGTTGTTCATAATTCTCGCTCCGGATTTGCGCGTCACGCATGAAAAGAACCGAGAAAATCAACTGAAGAAGTTTTGAAAAAATGGAACAAGTTTAGACACGAGCAACATACCATGGTTAATATGATTTCTTTTGTTATAACAAGCTCCGGCTGTCATTACCAGTCGCAATATGTCACGCACTATTCTGGTTTCTCAAAACCACAAATTCTACAGCCATCCATCCAACTTTCGCATACTCACAAGCAGTCGACAACGACACATTTAAAACTTGTACGGAAAAGCTGTCTGCGCCGTATGACACTAACAACCCCAACCGTGGCTGCACTTCAAATTCCCGCAAATAATCCACTGAACCGTAACTTATGTTCTCCTGCATCAAAAGAAAAATAAATAGTTATAGGAAGAATTGGGAAGTATTTCAAGCTTGTACGGTCCAAATGTTAACAAACCGACTATAGAAGAACCAGCTAGCGAATTGCTCACAGCCAACAGAACATCGTCCACCTCCCACACGAAGCTACTCTTCATAAAGGATTCGTACACAAAACGTAGCAACATAATTACCATTTCCGAAACCATAACTACAACCTGCAAAATTCCATTGGCATAAAGGACGGAGTACTCCCAGCAGCACCAACGGTAGGATGGCACGCGATAGCTTTGATATCGTACGCACCCACGATGGCCTGAACCCGTACCATTCCACAACTGTTTCCGTAATTCCTTCTAATCCAGACAAAAACCTGCGGCATACCATGAGATTTCCTTTGCAAAGCAAGGCAGTAGTTGAGTTGTATTCCCTACAGACAAAATGGATTACTAGAATAAAGTTAAAACATAGAAATCATAAGTTTTAAGGAAAATTACAACAGGTGCTACAAGATTGTACAATCTGCAGGGTATATCCAAAGATAAAATGAGACACCTCAGTTAGGGTTGAGCATCGTCTTACGGCGTGAACTTGTGAGCAGGGTTCAGGTTATAGATCTGCAGCAAAAC
>OZ012738.1:403048784-403094842 GCA_963859935.3 Lathyrus sativus | reverse complement strand
ATCCAAATCAACAAGAAAACTAATTACCCACTAATTTTTTTTAAGATTTTGAATTAATTCACCAAACTTTAATTAATCCCAATTAAAGATTTAATTAAAAAAACTAAATAATTTAAAACAAGTAAAATAGATAATAAAATAAATGTGTATTTTTAAAAAAGAAAAAGAAAAAAAGAAATCTGAGCCTACAATGATGAGCCCATGAAGCTGATGAAAAAAAAACTAATAAAAGAGAAAGAGAGCCAGGTTGGGTACAATCCCTAACCCGCCTGTCCCAATCAATAACAATAACATGCCTTGTTAACAACCATAAATAAAACTGCAAATCCCTATATCAAAACTCGAACACGACATTCGAATCGTACAAATTGATGGCATCATTCAACAATTAAACATTTGCATATGCGGCACAAGAGCGAGATTAATAGAGATTACCCGTCGGAGTCTGTCTGACGAGTCTTCGACGGTGAAGTTTGATTATATCAGTATGTCTAGTACGTTATTTCTCCTTGTCTAGTACGTTAGTACGTCTGACTTCTGAAATTATGCTTATTACTCCTGGTATTCGTGTGAACCTGATGTAGTGGCTGTCGTTCATCTTTTCTATGTGATATTGTGGCTACGTGTGGATGTCTATTTTTTTATGTCCCTAATACTGTGTTATGTAGCTCTTTTATAAGCACAAAGCATTGATTTCAAAATTGAATGTCGATATTGTGTCAACGCCTGTTTTATGGAAATAATCTCGATTTGTCTGGGACCCTGTTCCTATTTATTCAAACCAATCCTAAATTTTCTTGAATTCTTTGTATCTTGGTGAGAATCAGATATCAAGCTATTAATTAAATTGAATCACACATCTTTGAAATTCACCACCGAACTTCGATTTATCCAAAGGAAAGGGTAAAGATTGAAGAAAACCCTAATTGTATTATAAAAACAATACAGGAGATCTAAGGTTCGGGGGTTGGTTATACCTAGGGAAGGTTTTAGCATCCTAAGTATCTGTAGTACTCTACGGAACCTCTTGTTTTATTTGCATTATTTGTCATATGTTATCTGCTTCCTAAGGGGTTGAAAGGAGACCTAAGGGGTTATTTCTAAGTATGTTCGCCAAGACATCACATTTAGTGCCTGCGTATCCTGACGGGAATAGAATCAGAGCACTCGTAGTTCCTCTCAATGAGGGTGAGGAACTTTTGATTGTGGTCAAGGTTCCAGGGGGAGTGGTAAGTGTCTATGGCAGAACACTTACGTAGAGTACAACAACTCTAAACCTAAGGCTAGGTTGAAAAGGAAGTATCCATGACAGGAACTTACAGGGAGTGCATCAACTCCGATTCCAACGCTAGGATGAAAGGAAATAAATGAGTAAGTGTCCACGGTAGGAACTTACAGGGAGTACGACGACTTCAATCCTAAGACTAGGATGAAACAGTAAAAAGACCTAAAATTAAGCTAAGATTGACATGGCAGTCAATGGGAGGAGATCTTTTCCTTTGGAATGGGATAGACAACCAATAAAGTTAAGAGCATAAAAAATGAACAAATAACAACCTAATATACCAGAAAAAATCAAGTCAATCAAATCATCATGGATAGGGATTATGAAGATAACTTGTCAATTGATTAAAACAAGTATTCAGAATTAACAAAATTAGTCCACCAAGAATATATGAGATAAATATTATGTGCGTCCATGATTAACTAAAAAAAAATTAAAGGTAACCGAGATTAATCAAATAAAATCTAATCGAAACTAATAAAGTTAAAGTCTAATTAAAAACTAAATAAAAGATTAACTAAAATCTAAATTAAGTTCAAAATCTGAATTAGAACTAAATTACCTAAACTCTAATTTAAAAACTAATATTAAAATTCTAACTTAAAAAACAAAAAGGGGTGAGGGAATAGGATTAGGAGTGTTATAAACACTATTGGGCCTTTGAAGACATGTCAAAAATGGCAAAAGAAAAAGTTCCAAAAAAAAGCTACGGGCCAAAGCCCACCCTCTAACCCACCAGAACCGTTTTTAAGGCAACACATGAAAACCCTTTTTATACAGCCAAATTCCCCTACTTCTCATATCCAGACCTCACTCAATCTTTCTCCTATACTTCTTCAAACGAAATCTAAATTTGCATCATCAGAATTAAAAATGACAAATCGAAAATGAAGCCACCGATCGTTTACATCAGAGGTAAAGAGGAGATGAAAAAGTATTACCGGTCAAGATACGACGTCTGCAGCAGTGGACTCGCGGTGGACTCGAGCTAGGGACGACACGACTCATTTGGCGTTCCATCGACTATTAACCGTGGATGTTCTCAATGATGGCTTCTCTCGGCAGTTTTCGATTATTCTTTTAACTTCCACGGTTACAGTGACACAGAGAGTAGTGGCTGAAGAACAAAGACGTCACGAGAAGCTGTGCGTTGTTGTGTAGCCTCAAAGATGTTTTCGACGACACACGGTACCTTCTGTAGTCGAAAATAGAAGTGATCACGATGTCGGAAATGGCAAAGGTACTGCTTCTCTTTCAATTTGATGTCGCAGTGCTGCCCTGCGTATAACATTGTGTTGTGTGATTCTCTCTTTCTGATGTTTCAGTTTTACTCACCCCACCAATGTTACGATCTGTTTTCTTTGAATCCCGCTCCCGGTTCTGCGCTGCTATGTGTATTTTTCTTCTCTGAGTCGTGTGTGTTGAAAGACCCACCTCTTATGATGCATCTTTTCTGATTTTTATAGGCATCTATGTGAAATATCTGATTTAGACCTTGATGATTCTGTCAAATATTATCGCGAAATCTTTTCTATTTTCGGTTCGACATGTTTGAACAAGTTGAAAACTTTCCTTTTCCAAGCAACTGTGTCTGAACCATGATTAATATTTCCACCTCTGTTTGATTTTGTTTATGATATGTTGCAACCTTGTTTTAGAAGGAACAAACGATGACCGAGGTTCTCTGCTGTGTGTAATGAATTTGTGATCAAATTTTGATGGCGATGACTCCTTGCTGTTTCTTGCCTTTCTTGACTTACTCACTTTTGATTGATTTCAACACGTTTTTATGTGGTTTTGTCTATCAAATTAATGCTGTTGTGTTAAAGTTCAGGGACGTTGGTTCGAGTATGACAAAAACTATTTGGATGGTGGCCTGTTATGAACGACTTTTTTGTTTCATGTTTGATGGGATCCCACACTCCAATCCTTTTCACAACACACGCTTGTCAATGAAGTATCAGATCATCTTGCACATTGGGAGCGAGCCACCTTGAGATGTTCATTTCCATAAAGGCTGGCCATTGCTTCTACTTTTTAAGAGATTTATTAGATTGTCCTTTGAGTGTCATCAAAAAGATCCTCGGCACAGTTTTCCGTGAGTATATAATCAAGAGTTCCAATTGTATTACTGACTTGTGCAGCTAGTTTCGAAAAAAGAACAGCTTCTCCAAGACATAGTACTAAAACCAAAACCGACATGCCCAAAGTTTAAGTTGCATGTCCTCGTATACACTTTGTGGAATGAGCAACACTAAGAGTTAGACCAATGTATCCAGCTTCTAATGTTACTTTTCAATGACACATCTTTGTCCTCCACATATATTTCTTAAAGTTCCAGTAATAAATCTCTCTTCAATTTTGTTTTGACTTATGAAAAAATTTTAAGGTTTGTATGTCTTGAATATTGTGAATAAATACTAGTGTAACTTGGAATTTTAAAACTTGTAATGAGTTTTGAATTTCATTGGACACTTTGAACAAACTTTTGGCTTTGCATATAACCTTCAACTTACGCTTTAAAAATGAATTTTGTAGCATGTAAATACCTTACGAATCTTTTACATAAGGTGCACTTTAGTTTTTTTGAGCTTGAATGCTTGAATATTTTTTAATTTTGGATTGACTTGTAATGCTTCAAAGTTAACTTGAATCCTTTGAATTTTGTATTTTAGAAGTAGATTAAATTATGATGAATTTCTGAATGCTTTGAGAACTTTGGGGTAATGAACTTGAAATGTAAGAAACGTGATCATAGGCTTTTAAACATAGAATTCAACCTGGAATACGAAATCCTTTGAATGGTGAACTCATCACTCACATCTTGTATTCTAAGTGAACTATAAGCATAACCTTGAACACTCTTGCACTTTGTATTGTCGTGAATTTTCTATTTGAATTCTATGGAACTTTTCTTGTGATGGTTAAGGTGAAATCTCATTAGGATATCAACTTGAAATGACACACATACATCTTGAACAAACAAACTTTCATGGAAAACCTCTTTGAACTTATGCCTTGAATCTTTTTTGTGAAAAATATGAATCTTTCATAGGCTTAAACTCGATTCCAAGTTTTTTTCATCCAAATTTACCGTTTCAAATTATATGGTTCACACACTACCAAAAATCCAAGTTCTTCCATTAGACAACTAATGATCCAGCTCCGTGAATAAGATCAAATTATGGCCCGAGAAAGCCCTTGAAAGTGAGGATACCACCTGTAGTGCAACACACCACGAAGTTTCAAACAGTTCTCAAATGATCATCTTTGAAACCAAAAGGCAAAAAACCCTAATCTTCTCTTGAGGAAACCTCTGAGAAATCTTGGAGAGAAACAATGGCCTTGTACTAGCTAGGGGACTAGGAATGAGAACATATCCATTTTTTAGCTCTACAGAACTCAACACAACTTGCAGAGGACTATGAGCACACACAAAGCCTTTATGATCTCTGAATCTTCTTCAGTAACCATATCTTCACAAAACAAACAAACAAAGTCTAGTAGATTGGTTAGCAATGTATGGATGATTGACCTAAGAATGATATGCAAAAGATCAAAGAATCTAGGGGTAACATTTGGGGTATAACGTTTTGATTGCTCATGATGCTGTGAATTTTAGTTTGGGATATATGTTGGCAACACTTTATGATTTCTGTCTCCTTACCATTTGAGGGTATGATGATGATTTTTGTTTCCATTCTGATTGGAAGATGTTGGTATTGTTTTTGGAAAGAAAATAGCTTTGTCTAAAATCGTGATTTGCCCCTGTAGGGAAAACATTATTTGGAATCTTCTGATTTTTATCTGGTTTCAAAATGCAGCACCGAGAACCGTCTGGCTGTGAACCGTGTGGGACACTTGGTTGGAGATCCCTATGGATTGAAAAAGGGTTGAGATGATCCTCATGGTAGTTGATTCAATGGCACGTGAAGTTTTTACGAGTTACCTGCTAAAGAACATATTCGATTTCCATTCTTGTCATAGGATTTGATTCTATTAGCCCATGGATATTTTGAGTTCCTGATAAAACTTGGAATGTGGGTAGTTAGAAACACCAAAACTGTCATGTTTTCCTTTGCTTAGGTTGGCTGCGAATGCATGAGCTTCCTTTGAAGTATCAATTTAATTTTAATCCCACTCTAGTTATTGTTAATCAGGAAATAATGAAACGCATTTATTGTGAATAATTTACATTCATAGAATAGGAAATTAATTATTATGAGTTGTAATTAGTCATTATGAGTTGTAATTAGTCATTATGAGTTGTAATTACCGACACTATTATATATAGTAGGAAATGCAATGAGAAAGGCACAAAGCCAGAATTTGTGACATGGTATCAGAAGGATTCGATCTAACCTGTGAATCCTTGTTCTCTTGGCTGAATAACGACACCCTACTGGGTCGCTCTTAAAATCGTGTTTCTTGTTTGGATTCCTCGAAATCGTGTTTCTTGAAATCGTGTTTCTTGTTTGGATTTCTCGACATCCCACTTCGATGATCGTTAATCATTTGGTGCTACTAGCATATTGTGATTTACGATTCTGTTTTGTATTCTCGGCGATTCTGCTTGGTGATTGTTGTTCTTGGTGATTCGGTTCGGTGATCGTGGTTTCATTGTTGGACCATTGGCGATTCTCGATCAAGGTTTCATTTTCTCGCTCGTGGGTGTCTCTTCGTCGTTCGTTAGTGCTACTGTGTGGGTTTTCTAATTTGCCTTTTTTTTCTATTTATTTAATTGTTATTATTAAATAAATTTAAAAAATAAATAAATAAAAAAACAGCAAAAAGGCTTTTTGTTGCTCGTGAATATTGGATCTGGAATTGTCTTGTTATTTAACAATACAAGGGGTTATAATATAATGGCTATGGAAAATGAAAAGAATTTTTGTGTCCGTTTTACCGACAAGAATTATTCTGCATGGGAATTTCAGTTTAAGATGTATGTCAAAGGAAAGGGATTATGGAGCCATCTAGATGATGTTTCTAAGGCACCGACGGAGAAAACTGCTTTAGATGCGTGGGAAACTAAAGATGCTCAAATCATCACTTGGATTCTCCACAGTATTGATCATCAGATGATTAATAATTTACGCTCTTTTTCAACTGCTCAAGAAATGTGGAATTATTTGAAGCGCATTTACAACCAGGACAATTCGGCAAAACGTTTTCAGTTGGAGTTAGAAATAACCAACTACAAACAAGGTGATTTGTCTATTCAAGAATACTATTCTGGTTTTTTAAATCTCTGGGCAGAACACTCTGCTATTATACATGCTAATGTTCCCAAGACCTCTCTCGCGGTTGTTCAAGAGGTTTACAACACAAGTGGGCGAGATCAATTTCTCATGAAATTACGTCCAGAATTTGAGGTTGTCAGAGGTGCCTTGCTGAATAGGAATCCTGTACCTTCTTTAGATACATGTGTTGGAGAACTTCTAAGGGAGGAACAACGTCTCATTACCCAAGGAACCATGTCTCATGATGCTACCATTTCCGAGCCCGTGACGGTTGCATATGCTACTCAAAGTAAAGGTAAAAGTCGTGATACGAGACATGTTCAGTGCTTCTCTTGCAAACAATTTGGTCATATTGCTCGTAGCTGCAATAAGAAGTTTTGTAATTACTACAAGCAACAGGGTCATATTATCTCTGAGTGTCCCACACGACCAACACAACGTCCAGTGCAGGCATTCCATGCAACTACAAATCATGCGGTCGGTCCTTCCACTAATGGGGCATCAAACAATAGTGCTATACAACCTGAAATTATTCAACAAATGGTACTTTCCGCTCTTTCGGCCTTGGGAATTCAGGGTAAGTCTTCTAATGTTTCTCGCCCATGGTTTCTTGATTCGGGTGCATCCAATCACATGACAGGTTCTTCAGAGTACTTGCACAATTTACACTCTTATCATGGTAATCAGAAAATTCAAATAGCTGATGGTAATACTTTATCTATTACTGATATTGGCGACATAAACTCTGATTTTCGGGACGTGCTTGTATCACCTGGACTTGCATCTAATTTATTATCTGTTGGTCAATTGGTAGATAAAAATTATGACGTTAACTTTTCTCGTGATGGTTGTCTTGTGCAGGAGCAGGTGTCGGGGAAGGTGATCGCGAAGGGGCCTAAAGTGGGAAGACTGTTTCCACTCCAATTTATTTCTGATCATATATCTCTTGTTTGTAATAATGTTTTGAACTCTTGTGAAGATTGGCATAGAAGATTAGGTCATCCAAACTCTGTTGTTTTGTCCCATTTATTTAAAAATGGTTTGTTGGGAAATAAAAATGTTTCTAATGCCTCTATTTCATGTTCGGTTTGCAAATTGGCTAAGAGTAAAACACTTCCTTTTCCGTCTGGTGCTTATCGTGCTTCCGCTTGTTTTGAAATGATTCATAGTGATGTATGGGGTATGTCTCCGGTAGTTTCTCATTCTCACTATAAATATTTTGTCACATTTATTGATGATTATAGTCGTTTTGTTTGGATATATTTCCTTCGGTCTAAATCTGATGTGTTTTCTATGTTTAAGAAATTTTTGATATATGTTGAAACTCAATTTCAAGCAAGTGTTAAAATTTTTCGCTCTGACTCTGGTGGTGAGTACATGTCTCATAAGTTTCAGGAATACCTTCAACAAAAAGGCATCATGTCGCAACGATCCTGTCCTAATACCCCTCAACAAAATGGTGTGACAGAACGTAAGAATCGTCACTTGATGTAACACGCACATTGCTTCTCCAAGCTTCTGTACCACCCCGATTTTGGGTAGAGGCTCTTTCCACAACTGTCTTCTTGATCAACCGTCTTCCTTCTACGGTTATTGAACTTGATTCTCCTTTCTTTCGTCTTTTTAAAATTCATCCTGATTATAGTGCTTTACATACTTTTGGGTGTGTGTGTTTTGTTCACTTACCTCATTTTGAAAGGCATAAGCTTGGAGCACAATCCGTTCAATGTGCATTTATGGGATATAGTCACTCTCATAAGGGATTTGTGTGTTATGATGTCACTAACCATCGTTTTCGCATTTCTAGAAATGTGACATTTTTTGATAATCAGTTTATGTTTTCCTGTGTTTCTCCTGCCGTTAATGATATTGTTACTCTTCCTAAGTTTTCTATTATGTCTCAATCTATTGAACGTTATAAACCAGGTCATGTATATGTTAGAAAACACAGACAACAGGTTCCCACACCCTTTCTCGACGTTGGACCGCCACCTGATCCTGTACCGGTTGAACCCCGACGTTTTGGTCAAATATTTCGTGCACCAGATAGATATTCACCAGACATGTATGATTTCTCACATACTTCTATGACTGCCACACTCTCTAGCATATCTATTCCTACTTGTTACTCACAGGCTGTTAAGGATGTGCGCTGGATAAAAGCAATGAATGAAGAGCTTCAAGCTCTTCAAGAAAATTTCACATGGGATATTGTCTCTTGCCCTCCTGATGTAAAACCTATAGGTTGCAAATGGGTGTATTCTGTGAAATTGAATTCTGATGGGTCCCTCAATCGTTACAAGGCTCGTTTGGTTGCGTTAGGAAACAAGCAGGAATATGGAATTGATTATGATGAAACATTTGCACCGGTTGCCAAAATGACAACTGTCCGCACAATCATATCTATAACTGCTTCTAGTGGATGGACTCTTTATCAAATGGATGTGAAGAATGCTTTTCTTCATGGTGACCTGACAGAAGATATTTATATGACTCCACCTCAAGGCTTATTCTTTTCATCTAAAGGCGTGTGTAAGCTCAACCGCTCCTTATATGGTTTGAAACAGGCACCTAGAGCATGGTACGAGAAATTCCGCTCTACTCTGCTTGGATTCTCCTTTACTCAGAGTCAATATGATTCATCTTTATTTATTCATAGCACATCTGCGGGTATTGTTCTGCTTCTTTTGTATGTTGATGATATGGTTATTACTGGTTCGGATCATGCTTCCATTCAGCGACTTAAGCAACAGTTACAAGCCTCATTTCACATGAAAGATTTGGGTAACCTACATTATTTTCTTGGTCTTGAGGTTCATTCTACATCCAAGGGAATTTTTCTCCATCAACACAAGTATGTTACAGATTTGATTTCTATAGCTGGTCTCGATTTGGCTAATCCGGTAGATACTCCTCTTGAGGTTAATGTTAAATACCAGCGTGATGATGGTGATCTTTTGCCTGATCCCTTATTGTATCGACAACTTGTGGGTAGCCTCAACTACTTGACTATTACTCGCCCTAACATATCTTTTGTTGTTCAACAAGTAAGTCAATTCATGCATTCTCCTCGCCATCTTCACTTGGCTGCGGTTCGTCGTATAATTCGCTACTTAAAGGGAACCTCTCACCGCAGATTATTCTTTTCCGTTGGAATTTCTCTTCAATTGAGTGCTTATAGTGATGCTGATTGGGCAGGGTGTCCGGATACTCGTCGATCTGTTACTGGTTGGTGCATATTTCTTGGTTCTTCATTGATCTCTTGGAAAAGTAAGAAACAAGCAAGAGTTTCTAAATCTTCTACTAAATCAGAGTATCATGCCATGTCTGCTGCTTGTTCAGAAATACTTTGGCTTCGTGGTCTTTTGGCTGAACTTGGATTTCCCCAAACAGAGCCAACTTCACTCTATGCTGACAATACAAGTGCCATTCAAATTGTTGCAAATCCTGTTTTTCATGAACACACCAAACATATTGAAGTTGATTGTCATTCAATACGTGACACCTACGATGATCGAATAATATCACTTCCTCATGTCAGTACTCAGTTGCAGGTTGCAGATATTCTTACCAAGGTTGTTCCACGCCCACGACATCAGTTTCTTGTCAGCAAATTGATGCTCCTTGACCAGCCGCATCAATTTGAGGGGGGATGTTAATCAGGAAATAATGAAACGCATTTATTGTGAATAATTTACATTCATAGAATAGGAAATTAGTTATTATGAGTTGTAATTAGTCATTATGAGTTGTAATTAGTCAATATGAGTTGTAATTACCGACACTATTATATATAGTAGGAAATGCAATGAGAAAGGCACAAAGCCAGAATTTGTGACAGTTATAGTGTAATTCCACTCATGAGAGTTCGACTAACCAATTGATTTGCCCTACAGGCTAAGCAAGCAGTTAACAACATACCATGGTCATGGAAGTCGTTCTTGCTGCTGTTTTCACAAGGTAATCAAAGCTATCAAAATAAATTTTCGAATTTACATTAAATCCTATGAATCCTGTTGAATCTTAGGGGAAGTTTCAGGTAGGACATCTCCAGTTGCACCCTTCTTTCGTACTCAACAATTTGGTTGTCTTCTTGTAGTTTTCTAACCATGGTTTTGTTATTTCATGCGACACCTCCTGTTACAATCTTTCAGGATGTTTTAATGAGTGGCAAAGCAATGTACTTCGCTTCTCATGCATGTCGTTCTGCCATAGTTTTTCTCAAAGAAAAAATCAAAGACAACATAATCTTATAGAGAATGTGGCAAGGGCTTATTCCCAAGTTGACTACAAGTGATCTATTATCAATTATGATTCTATCAAAGATGATGCATTGAATATCCTCTTGCTGTCCTCTTAACATTATAAGAGTATTTCTTTAGAAGTGTTCATTATGATGCTTGTTATTGAAAGATTATGGCATGCGGCTTATATGGTATAAGTGCAGAAATGCTCCACAAGTTTTGAATGTAGTTTATGTAAATTTCCCTTTGGTTCACGACCTTTTGTAAAAGGATGTAATGTAATTACACCAATTGCTTGTAGCCATAACCTGCTATTGTTCTTGGATTTGAAATTTTGGGATTTATGTAATAATATGAAAGCTTGTAAATCTTGCAAATAGCTTGTAAGTTTGGACTGAATCTTGAATTAGGCTTGAATTACACATTTTGAAAACGATTCTAGTATATACTCTTGTGAAAGAATTGTGAAAGAAACCTTGATTCTCGATATTTTAAAAAGAAATTTTCCTTGGGATCTTGAAATCTTTGTGTAGAAGTATAAATTTCTTGGTCGAATTTCTCTATAATGAATTCACAAATCCATCTTGCAAATATTTGAAGGAAAATTCACTTTGTAAGGTGATTTTGAATTTTGTATTGAATTTGTTAATTGGCATGAATATCTTTGAATAAGTTTTGAGTTAACGAACGTCCCACTTTTGAAAGAATTCGAATTTGAACACTAAAGCATGAACTTGTACTTAAACTTAAAATGAGCGCCTTGATAAAATTAATGACAAATATTTAAAATCCTGACTCTTGATTGCCACTTTCAGAACTTATAGCAAAAACTTGATTTGAGATTCTTACCTACACTTTGCCACTTCAAATTTATGAACTTTTTGACCCGCATAATCAAGTACTTAGATGATGATGAACCTGGTACATGAACCAAGAGGATGTAACTTATAATATCTCTTGCCACGAAACCCATAATCATGCCTTAAAAAAACCTTAATTCTCTTTTGAGAAAACTTGATGAAAATAACGTAGATTCTTGAGAAGAAGATACTTAAACCCTAGTTTTCGCGAAGCAAAACAGTCAAATTGGTTTCACAAGATTCAATACAGTAGAAATCCCTAGGGATCTGGATCAAAATTCGTTGATCATATTTTAAAGTACTTGAATGAGGGGAATGAGTACCATCATCACTTAAAATTAATGTATCTGCACAGACTTGTTAGTCATAATAAGCGCGCACACAAAGACCGTGTGACCTAAAATGTTATGCGAGATGATGCACACAGAGGTGGGATCTTATGGTAAAAAATTAGAGTGTGATAGATGCCCCTATTTAAGTTTCTTCTATCCGGAGATATGGAGATCGAAATCTTCGTCTGGACGAGATATGAGAGACTTAAATACAAACGTGCACAACTTTTAGCCCTAAGATGCCACCAGATGACAATGATATGAAATGATATGATATGAAATGCAAGACAAAGATCTGCGGGGAACGAAGCTACAGGGGATACATGTATACGGAAAATGCTAAAATAATAGAAAAGAGAAACCGACGAGAAACAAGCTCTGCAAAACAAGACTCCACAGGGAAAGATTTAACTCCACTAGGGGAAGGGACAAATAACCATCACCGGGGATAGCTTAAACACAAAGTATCTCTAACAAAATAAAAGTGAGTATAGTATTTATTATCAGGAGTATGGTAGTTTAAAAAATGGACAAGAAACTTGTAATGGAAAGATAAACTACTACCAACATGTGGTAGCCAAAGCAAATGTATGTTACCTACTATCAACCATATGATAGCCTAAGCAAAGGTAAACATGAAAAGGAGAGATCACCTACTACCAAACAGGGTAGCCTAAGCAAAGGCGTCTAACTCACAGAAAGGCGTATTACCTACTATCAATCATATGATAGCCTAAGCAACGGTAAACACATAGAAATATGACCTACTACTGAACCTAGTAGCCTAAGCAAAAGTATCTGTCCAAAAGGTACAATGTATTACCTACTACGAAGCATATAATAGCCTAAGCAAAGTTGATAATCGAAATATGATTCAAATTCACTTAGAATGGGTAAATAAACCTCCCCATGCTTCAAGGTTGTATGCCATGATCGAGTCTCAGTTTCTTCTTTAATCAAGTATTCCACTTGAAAAGGGTAAAATAAAGCTCCCCACGTTTCAAGGTTGTATGCCATGAACGAGTCTCAGTTTCTTCATTAATCAAGTATTCCACTTGAAAACGGTAAGATAAACCTCCCCACATTTCAAGGTTGTATGCCATGAATGAGTCTCAGTTTCTTACTAGAATGATGAATACTTATGGGAGAGTATCTTCATAGGGGATCAGAGTTCCACTGGAGATCTAGGACTTCCGAGGGAAGCTATAACTTACTAGAGATTAGGAAATATCATCGGGGATCTTCAGAGGAGATGCAAGCCGATTGATTTGTAAAACATGTCTCCTCAAATAAAGAGAAAGATCAACTGTAAAAATATTCACCAAACTTGTAAGAGAGATGCCATTTGATGGAATTGACTTTGTAGTGGACTCGCTAGGATAACATCCCCGAGGAGCATTATTGTTGTAGTTTGAAAGTTGTATTGAAGCAAATAAAATTCATGTAATGGGAATTCTCAAATAAAGAGAAACACTTGTAGAGTCTTCAACAAACTTCTCTGACAGATTTCCGAAGAGATTCCATTTGAGGAAGGGCGAATTGATAATCTTGATAAATTCTGGGGATAGGTAAACTGTCTTGAAAAGAGACTGCTATTTTCCGTCCAAATAGAAAACCTGAGAACAAAGCAAGCTGCTCAAAAATAAAAAGGATGTCACTTGTTGTCTGGGTAAAAGTTCCAAAAAGATGTTATAATAATATTGTTGGAGAAATATCTTGTCTTCAATGGTGATCTTCAAACAGATTCTTCCCGGGGAGACAAAGTGCAAAATAAATGCACGATTAATCCAGGTTCAAAAAGCCTAGAGATATAAAAAATTGTGATTATCATGGACCAAAGTTCAATTCACCGGAGAGACTCTTACTAGATTTATAGGTGGAGATACTAGGACTAAGGTCTTACAGGGGATAAAATAAATATCCACTTCATTGGGGAATCTTGATCAGAGTTGTAGCTATAAACTGTCAGGGTTGAGACTTTAGATGATGAAGTAAACATCTGTTTCGCTAAGGAAGATTGAAATTTCAAGAAATCCATGAGGAATGATATACCATTCATTTCACTGGGAAGGTTGAAACCAAGGAAATTCACTGCGAGTTCTAGGTCACTGGGGAATCCTCATAGAAACTTTCTTGGAGTTTGAAGATAATGTAATCCTGTATCTCGAAGTCTACCCTTTCTTGCGAATGTTCACTTAGTATTCAAATATCAAAGTAATACACAAACAAAAAGAGTTTAGAAACAAATTTAAAATTGTTCAAAAAAAATGCTATCAAAATAAAACATTTTGCATGGATAGAAAGAAAGTATAAGATTGCCAACAAAACTCAAATCTCGTTTTATTGAATGATAATCAGCAAAAGGCATGACTCCGTATATTATTACAACTGCTATCTTCTCAGACAACTTGGAACTTCCTATGTTCTAAGCTTCCGCAACCCTGACTGATGAGTCTCAGATAGTAGTAATCTTTGGTGATCCCAATGTGACCTAATTTCTTCATTCTTAGGCATAACACTTTTTGATTGCATCCACGTTCATTGAATGAGTGATTTCTTCTCCATCCATAGTTGCTAACATCAAAACACCTCTTGAGAAAACCTTCTTGGTAACATATGAACCATCATAATTCGGAGTCCACTTTCCTCTAAAATAAATGAGGAAAGATTGGATTTTCTTAAGTACAAGGTATCCCTCTTTGAATTCACGTGGTCGAACCTTCTTATCAAACATCTTCTTCATCCTCTGCTGGTATAGTTGACTGTGGCATTAGGTCGCCATCCTCTTTTCTTCAATCAAATTCAATTGGTCATATCTACTTTGACACCATTCAGCCTCTGAGAGCTTTGCTTCCATCAGAACTCGCATTGGGGAAATCTCAAGTTCTACTGGGAGTACAACTTCCATACCGTAAACAAGTGAAAAATAAGTTTCCCCAGTCGACGTGCACACTGAGGTACGATATCCATGCAAAGAAAATGGCAGCATTTCATGCCAGTCCTTATACGTGACAACCATTTTCTGAATAATTTTCTTTATATTCTTATTAGCAGCTTGAACAACCCCATTCATCTTTGGTGGGTAAGGAGAAGAGTTATGATGCTCAATCTTGAATTATTCACATAGCTCTTTCATCATTCTATTATTCAAGTTGAACCCATTATTAGTGATGATTTTACTTGACACACCATATCTGCAGATGAGTTGATTCTTGATAAATCTGGCAACCACCTGTCTGGTAAAATTCACGTAGGAAGTGGCTTCGACCCACTTGGTGAAGTAATCAATTGCTACCAAGATAAAACGATGTCCATTAGACGCTTTTGGCTCTATTATACCAATCACATCAATGCCCCACATGGAGAACGACCAGGGAGACGAAATAACATTAAGGAGAGTTGGTGGTACATGAATTTTGTCAGCGTAGATTTGACACTTATGACATTTCTTAGCAAACTTGTAACAATCAGATTCCATCGTTATCCAATAGTAACTTGCTCTCAAGAGATTCTTTGCCATAGCATGTCCATTGGCATGAGCGCCAAAAGATCCTTCATGAATTTCCGTCATTAACATGTCTGCTTCTCACTTGTCAACACATCTTAGCAAGACTATGTCAAAGTTTCTCTTGTACACTGCATCACTGCTCAGGAGAAAATTACTAACCAATCTCCTCAGTGTCTTCTTATCTTTGTTAGATTCCCTGTATGAGTACTCTTGCTTTTGGAGAAACAATTAAATATCATGATACCAGGGTTTACCATCACCGACTTCTTCTATTGAAAATATATAAGCAGGCCTATCGAGACGCATAACATCAATCTTGGGGAAAATCATTCCATCGGTTTACCACAATCGTTGAGGCCAAAGTCGCCAAAGCATCTGCCACTCTATTCTCATCACGAGGAATGTGATGGAATTCAACTCTATTGAAGAAAGGGAGTAGTCTTCTTACATAATATCTATATGGAATCAGACTATCTTGACAGGTTTCTCATTCTCCTTTGATTTGGTAGACTACCACAGCAGAATCACCATATACGTCCAAGTTCTTGATTCTCAAGTCTATTGCTTCTTTAAGGCCCATAATGCATGCCTCATATTAAGCTTCGTTGTTTGTACACTTAAAAGTCAATCTGGAAGTAAATGGGATATGGGATCCATGAGGGGTCACAATGGTTGCCCCAATTCCTTTCCCATGGGCATTGACAGCACCAGCAAAAATTAAACCCCATTGAGAATCTGGTTCAGGTCCTTCGTCCGACAAGGATTTTTCGCAATCCTCCATTTTTAAATACATCACATCTTCGTTGAAGAAATCATCATCAGTGGGCTGGTGATCTTCAATAGGTTGATGAGCCAAGTGATCAGCCAAAACACTTCCTTTGATAGCCTTCTGAGTGTGGTACTCGATATCATACTCTGACAATAACATCTGTCATTTGGAAATTCTTCCAGTCAGAGCGGGTTTATCAAAAATGTATTTGTTCCGGTATGGGCCCGACCTCGGCAGGCCCAATACCACGTACGGCCCAACGGGCGAATCGGGCACGCCGGGCACGTGCGTCCCGCAAGACGAGCAGAGCACGCCACCGGACACAAGCAGCGCATCCAACAGCATCTCGTCGTCCCCTCTTACCAGCCGAACAGAACAGACCCCGGCGCATCAAAGCACGACCTTGGTTCCTCCCCTCCGCGGGGAGAACAACGCGCTCCGGGGTGCCTCCCGAGCTCCCCTCCGCGGGGAGAACAACGTGCCCGGTGCACGTTCTCCACGTGCTCCCCTCCGTGGGGACACGTCATCAACCAACTGCCCACCTCCGAAAGAGCAGGTCAAACCCACTTTCCGGAAATCAAGGAGCAGTTGGACTAGGGCGAAGACCACGTCCTAATCTTCACTACGCCACGTAAGCCCTAGCAGTCATTAGGGTTGTGCCTGGTCATCCAGCCCGCCTCAAATGACCGTTGGCCCAGCGCTGGGGTCTCTCTATAAATACCCTCTTCCTCAAGAGGGTCAGGTAACACACTTCTTACCCCTCTTTCTGTACTTTGCTCTCGCTCTGCCCAATTCCTTACTTTGGCATCAGAGTGTTTTGCAGGTACACCCCCCTTCTCCTCCTCATCGCCGGTGAACACGTAGCAGTCCGATAGAGTGTAGTCGGCCCGTGATCCCCTCCTGATTAGGTCAGATCAGTGGCGCCGTCTGTGGGAAACTGAAACTTCCCCGTTACTCCGAGCAGAAAACCAAAAGTTTCACCAAACCTCCACGATCATGGCTAGTCCACACCGCGACGGCACTCCACACGACCTCGTGCTCAACGTCGCCACCAACGGAAACAAGCAGACAGGAACGACGCGTCCGGCGGAAACCGACGAAAGGGACGGCCAAACTGCTTCGCCGTCATCCGCGGAGCGGCCCCTTCAGGTCGACCACCGGCCCCCGAGCCCGCCAGCATTCCATCCCGTTCCCATCCCGGCGGGAGCGGACCCAACGGTGGCCGCCCTCTTTACGGCCATCAACCAGACGAACCAGCTGCTGTTCCAACAAAATGCGAGAATTGGAGCATTAGAACGCATCGGTCCTCCGAGGTACCCCCCGCGGGAAGACCAGAACGGAGGTTCGAGGAGCCCCTCACCTCGACCCAGAAACCGCCGGCCGCGGCTGGAGAGGCACCGCACACAGGTGGCACGAGAACGCACCAGATCCCCCGCAAGGCACGTTCGCGAGAGGAATCAGAGCACTGCGGCGATCCCGACTGGGGATCCTCGAGGCGACAACCCAGGCAGGAGGACGAGAACCCGAAACCAGGGGCCTAATTTGAACGGCTCATCTCCCTATCGATCCCCGGCACCCAGCGACGAGGACGACTACCGCACCCCGCTGTCCCGAGAAATCATGGCTGCCCCCATACCCCAAGGGATGGAGAAGCCCCCGACGCTGTCGACGTACGACGGCACGACCGACCCGGACGATCACCTAGAGGATATCGAGGCCATGCTCGATTACCGAAACGTTCGGGGAGCCATCAAGTGCAGGCTCTTCCCGACGACCCTGAGGAAGGGCTCTATGACCTGGTATAAAAGTCTGGAGCCCGAATCAGTTACGTCATGGAGGGTCTTGAAGGACCTGTTCTCCAAACACTTTACGGCATCCCGACGCCACCCGAAGACGGAAGCAGTCCTCGGGGCGATCATCCAGGGCCCCGACGAACCTCTCCGGAAGTACATCGAGAGATTCACTCGAGAAGCAGTGCAGGTGACAACGTCAGACGAGATGAAACGCTACTTAATGGAGCAAGGTTTGCGCCACGACTCCAAGTTCTCCGAGGCCGTAGGCATACACCGACCAACATCACTCCAAGACTTCCTCGACAGGGCCGCGCACTATATCCGATTCGAAGAAACACAAGCGGCCAACTCCGCTCGAGACACCCGAGACCGGGAGGCCCCCCGCGGGCACCGAGACGATGGAGCCTCGAGCCATCGACGGGGGGGAGACCGCCGTCGTGAAGACCGCCCCCGCGAGCCCCGCGAAAAACGTGAACCGCGTGGCCCTGCCGGCCGATTCACGGAATACACGACCTTAGTCACTTCCCGCGAGCGCATACTGGCCGAATGCGCCAAAACAGAATTCGTACAGGGAGGTGTCTGTTTCCCGCGACCGACACCCCCCAAACCGAACGTGGACAAATCAAAATATTGCCGATTTCACAGGAGCCACGGGCACGTGACAGAAGACTGCATCCATCTCAAGGATGCGATCGAAATTCTGATCAAAGACGGTCACCTGAAGAGATACACCCGAGGAGGCGAACCACCTAGGCAAGAGGCTCCAGAAGCCAAGAAAGTCGAGGAACTTCCCTCTCCAGAGGACAACAGCAGGCTCCAGGTCGCGTTGTGTGTCAGCCGCCCCGAGGATTGGTTCGCGGGCAGAGAATTCGGTCTTCCCGAAGGGCCCGACCTAATCGACGAGCCAATCTGACCAACCAGCCGGTGGGAATACTTCCACAGAGCCATGGTCATCTCTAATGGGGCCACGAGGAGTCTGTCCATCGGATCTGTGAAAAGAAAATTCGACGAACTCATCGCGAACAATTCTGGCAAAATGAGCACGCTCGACAAATTCCGAGGCCGCTCCAACCCGATCACATTTTACCTCGAGGAACTCCCCGGGGGATCCCCCAATTCCAACATACCCTTGCTCATACGTGCCCGGATGACAAACTTCGACGTCAGGCGCCTCCTCGTCGACGGCAGGAGCTCGGTTGACATCATGTACTCACACCTGTTCACAACTCTCCAGCTCGACGAATCCAACCTTTCCCCCTACGTAGGCTCCGACCTTCAGGGGTTCAACGGGACGACGACGATACCTTGGGGATACATGGAATTGAAAGTCACCTTCGGAGAAGAGGAAACAGCTAGGGACATCAGCATCCGTTTCTTAGTCATCGAATGCCCATCCCTCTATAACTGCATCCTGGGCAGGACGACGATAGCAGAACTCACCGCGGTACCCTCCACCGTCCACCTGAAGATGAAATACTACACAAGAAGGGGGGCCGTGGTGACCCTCAACGGAGACATCGAGGCCGCCTGAAGATGTTTTAAAGCCGCGCTGAACATCGCTTCAGCGACCAAGAAGAAAACTTCAAACACAACGCCAAAGGGCGAACCAACGGAGCTAGTCGGATCCGTTGAACTCGACAGTCACTTCACCGACGAGCTCGACCACGAAACAAAGACCAGCGAAGTCAACGGGCAGCCCTCACACCCAGCACGCCCCATCCCGGACGGAGAATTCGAACTCGTCCCCCTCGGGGAAGACACGAGCAGAACCGTGAGGATAGGCGCCGGACTCCCAGGCCTCGCGAAACGACAGCTCCAAGCCTGCCTCCGCGAGAACGCCGACCTCTTCGCCTGGAGCGCCGCGGAAATGTCAGGACTCGACCCCGAGGTCGCTTGCCACCAGCTGTCCATCAACCCGACCGCAAAGGCCGTTGTACAACGTCGGCGTCGCCAATCCCCCGAAAAATCGGCAGCGGCCGAACAAGCTGTAAAAGACCTCTTAGAGGCAAATTTTATTTCGGAAGCCCGGTATTCAACCTGGCTGTCCAATGTTGTACTCGTTAAAAAGAATAATGGAAAATGGCGCATGTGTGTTGACTATACTGATCTCAATCGGGCATGTCCTAAGGACGCCTACCCCCTCCCCAACATCGACAAGCTCGTCGACAACTCCGCGGGCTTCAAGCTCTTGTTCTTCATGGATGTGTACTCGGGATACAATCAGATCCCGATGGCCGAACACGATAAACAAGCCACGGCCTTCATGACGGCGTCGGGCAATTACTATTATAACATGATGCCCTTCGGCCTCAAAAACGTCGGGGCCACATACCAGTGGATGATGAACCGTGTCTTCCACGACGAAATCGGAGACATGCTCGAAGTATACATGGACGACATGATCGTCAAATCTGGCACGGAGGACGACCACGCGGCACACCTCCGGAAGGTCTTCGAGACCGCAAAGTCGTGCCGCATGCGTTTCAACCCGGAGAAGTGCACCTTCGGCGTCTGCACCAGTAAATTCCTCGACTACTACTTGACCGAACGGGGGATCGAAGCCAATCCGGAAAAATGCCACGCCTTCTCCAATATCACCACGCCTACCACGAAGAAGGCCATCCAGTCCCTCAACAGCGTGCTTGCCTCCCTCTCACGATTCATTGCCAAGTCGGCCCAACACGCCCTCCCATTTTTCAAACTGCTCAGGAAGGAGACCAAATTCGAATGGACGGACGAATGTGAGAAAGCCCTTTGCCACCTCAAACGCGTCTTATCCGAACCACCAGTGCTGACGTGCCCCGCGACGGGCGAAACCCTATACTTATATCTGGCCGTAGCCAACGAAGCCGTCAGCGCCGTCCTCGTCAGCGAATCCGGGGAGGGCCAAAAGCCCATCTACTTTACTAGCAAAGCTCTCCACGGCCCAGAAGTCTGATACCAGCTGATCGAGAAGGTCGCCCTGGCCCTCATAACAGCAGCACGCCGACTCCGGCATTATTTTCTCGCACACGCCATCGTGCTCCGCACCGATCAGCCCATCCGCCAGCTCCTCGGCCGCCCAGACATGGCCGGACGCATGCTGAAATGGTCGCTAGAACTCTCCGAGTTCGACATCACCTACGAGGGTCGGCACGCCATCAAGGCTCAAGCCTTGGCCGATTTCGTCGCTGAGATGACCCCACCGCCCGACCCCACCGCCAGGAACCACCTCTGGACCATTTTTGTGGATGGCTCCTCCAACTCCATGGGAAGCGGCGCCGGCATCGTCCTCGACAACGACGAGGGTACGGTCATTGAAGTCTCCCTCACACTGGCCTTCCCGACGACCAACAACCAGGCCGAGTACGAAGCGTTTCTGGCCGGCCTTCGCCTGGCATCCGTCCTGGGAGCCAGGGACATCCGAATCTACATGGACTCCCAGCTAGTCGCTTCACAAGTCCGAGGCGAATATCAAGCAAAAAACGACACCCTCGCCGAATACCTCGCGCTCATCACCGAAAAACTGCGAGGTTTCGACACAGCAGAGATTCAGCACGTCCCTCGCGAGCAGAATACCCGCGCCGACATCCTCTCCAAACTGGCAAGCACCAAAAAGCGAGGCGGCCACAAGTCGGTCATTCAAGAGATCTTGTCGCAACCAAGTACCAGCACGACCACCACCCCCCTCGACATCAACGTCGTCAGGGATACTGACTGCTGGATGACCCCGCTCCACACCTATCTCAGCACCGGCCACCTTCCGGCCAACCCCGGAGAGGCTAGCGCAACCAGACGACGCGCCTGCTCGTACGTTCTCCTCGAAGGACGACTGTACCGCCGAGGCTTCGCAATCCCACTCCTCAAATGCATAGATAAGTCCCAGAGCGCAACCGTTCTAGAGGAAATCCACGAAGGCATCAACGCGCAGCACCTCGGCGGAAGATCCCTAGCACGAAAGGCCCTACGCGCAGGCTATTACTGTCCATCAATGCAATCCGACGCGAAGGAACACATCAACCAATGTGATAAATGTCAACGACACGGGGACATGCACCTCACCTCCCCAACCGACCTCACGCCCCTCTCATCTCCATGGCCATTCGCCTGGTGGGGGCTGGACATCCTCGGACCCTTCCCCCTAGGTTCCTACCAGAACAATTACCTCATCGTGGGAGTTGACTACTTCACGAAATGGATCGAGGCCGAAGCTCTGGCCAAAATCACCGCCCACAACATACTCCGATTCTACAAACGCAACATCCTCGCCAGATTCGGGGTCCCACTCGCCATCGTCACCGACAACGGCACACAATTCACGGACAAAAACTTCTGCGACTTCGTCACCAAACTCGGAACCAAACACCACTTCGCCTCGGTCGAACACCCTCAGACAAACGGCCAGGCGGAATCGGCGAACAGAGTCATACTCAGGGGACTCTGACGACGACTCGGCGACGCCAAACGAGCATGGGTCGAAGAGCTCCACAGCGTCCTCTGGGCGTACCGCACCACTCCCCACTCAACCACGGGGGAAACCCTATTTCGCCTCACGTACGGAACCGAGGCCGTGATACCGGTCGAAATTCGCGAACCATCCCGACGAACGGAAGCTCCCCTGGGCACCGACGACAACGACGGCACCCTCCGAGAAGAGCTCGACCTCGTCGAAGAAATCCGCTCAGAGGCAGCCCTCCGTGAAGCCCGACTGAAGCAACAAGTCACACTTCGCCACAACAACAAAGTCCTAAAACGCGACTTTCAAACAGGCGACTTAGTTCTATGCAGAAACCAGAAAGACTCCCACGAGGGAAAACTGGCTGCGAACTGGGAAGGCCCTTACCGAGTCCGGGACAAAACGGAGCACGGGGCCTATTACCTCGAAAACCTGCACGGTGACCAACTAGCTCGACCATGGAACACCGCGAAGCTTAAGCGGTACTACAGTTAGAACATTGCCCGCGACGACCCATCGTCCCGACCACTAGGGGGCGACATGGTACCACCGCACACCCCCGCGTCCACTAGCGACCAAAGAAAAGCAAGCCCTGCCTCTCGTGTGCGCGGGCAGACGGCCTTGCTCCGCAAGGAACACCTTGACCGAGATCCCCCGCCGCCGTACCAAAATCGGCAGGACACCCAGCTCGCAATGGGACGTCCACGCCCCAGGGAGAACTACCCCCGAAACGGCCCGGCTACGTCGCCGGCCAAACCGGCCGGTTCCCTTCACCACCGGTAACAAGTCGTCGAGCTAACACCCGAACAGACCCAGGGCATATCGAGACATGCACGTCAAAAGCATTCAAATAAACAAATAAATACGAAAAACGAGCATAAACATCATGCAAATACCAAGCGCACACTTAGAAAATTCACAAAAAATATATTAAGCAAAAAGCGGGCACCAGCCCAGTAGTTAATGTTACAAAAACAGAGCACGCAGGCCCAAAGAAAGATAAGTCACAAATGTCGGCACGCAGGCCATAAAAACAACGAGCACGCAGGCCCGACAACTCATGCTACCTCATCCGCCTGATCAGCAGCCGCAGGATCCTCCTCAGGAACAACAAGATAGGGATCGACCACCTTCCCGTCAACGATCTCGTGATACGGCCCGATCCCATCCACGACCAGCGCAACGCCGGGGTTGGCGACCTGAATCTGCTCGACAGCGTTCTTAAATCCGACCTCGACAGCCTCTAAACAGTCACCTTCCAGCACCCGGATACGGGCAATCAGGTCAGCACGAGTGATTAACCGTCGATCTCCATCTGTCTCGTCCTCGGCCGGATGAACTGCGCTGTCCAAGACTTCCGTACGAACCTTCAGCGCCTGCACCTCGGCCGTCGCCTCCCCCAACTTCTCCTCCAGCAAGGTCACCTTCCCCTCAGCGCCCTCTGCCCGTTTTCGCTGCTCAGCAACATCTTTCTGACTCTTCTCCAATTCCTCAGTAAGCTTGGCCAACCGCGACTGCATAAAGGTAAGGTCCCCCTGCAGTTTGGACAGCTCGGCAGCGGAACAACCCTCCTCGTTCAGCACAAGAGCCGTCGTGAACGTCCGCATCATTGCAGCCAAGTCCTCCGCCAGGACACGTCGACGAGACTCTCGATCGGCTTGGCGGACAACCTTCACCTCCCCAGCGGAGACGGTAGGAGAACGAGCACCATGAAAATAGCCCGGATGCTGATGGCAGGGTGGGACGACATAACCTTCCTCGGCCGAACCGACCGTCAGATCTACCAAACCTCGGGGCTCCTCGGACCTCTGCCTTTTCGATGCTCCTTGAGACGTAGGAGACTGACTCCCTTGAGGCGAAGAAGACGAACTCTGCCCTCCCGGCGTCGTGACCTCCTGTCCGACCAGCTGACTCACCCGCATCCTCGGGACCGCGGCATTCCTGGTAGCGCGCAACTGCTTTACCCTCTCCTCGACAGAAGACATGTTCACTGCAAAAACAAAGAAAGAATTAGCAACAACCAGAACACCCGAACACGGGGAGGAAAGAAAATATCCCTACCTAGATAATCCAAAGCGGCCGCCCCGGTGGCGCAATCGAGCAAGGTCTTAGTATTAATCAGCCTCTTTTTGGTTCGCACGTTCCCCTGCGCGTCGAGGATGTACCGACCATCGGGCGTCACCAGCTTCGACGGAGGAAGGGCCCGCACAAAAGCGACTATTTTCAAATAAGCGGCCATATCTCTCTCGTCGAGGGTCCCCGCCCGTACGATATACCTATCCGTTCCTCGGTTGAAATGCTCCGCGGTCCACAATAGATGTATCTTAGGAAGCCACGCGAGGAACCGCTGGCCATCTACCATTCGCTCGCCCTCGTCGAAGAGAGTATCCGAGCCCTGCTGCGTGATCGGTTTAACGAGGAAGAACCGGCTTTTGAAATCCTTGACGGAATCACTATACGCCTTGAAGAGCTTGGTCGACTGTTTAAATGAGACCCATCCGTGGCGGCCATTCACCGTCTGCCGCTGTAAGTGGAAGATACAGAAAAACAACGGTACCGTCGGCTCCACCTCGAGGTAGAAGCACACCACCTCGAAGGCACGGATGAAAGCCAAGGCGTTGGGGTGCAGTTGGGACGGGGCCAAGCGCAACCAATCAAAGAGCCCCAGATGAAAGGCGAAGAACGGTAACCGGAGCCGAGCCTCTTTAAAGTAGAACTCGTGCATGGGAAACATCCGCCGCCCATATCGCGAGCAGATGCGATGATGCTCTTTCGGTCGGTACACTTGTCAATGCTGCGGCTCCCCGATAGGCGTATCCTCGACGGTGGCGTACACGTCGGACGCATCGGCCACAAAACAAGACAGGGTAGACAGCGGCTCCTCAGCCGCCCATTCTTCGGACGGGGCGATGCGCTCGTCATCAAAGTCCGGGACCTCGGGTTCGTTGTCTTCGACCATTATCCCCGGTACCAAAGCCGACATCTACACCTGAAAAGCAGAGGACAACGGTGAATTCGATAGCCAGGATTAAATCCACCCTTCCACCGCAGGTCAAGTGAAAGGGCGACAAAGGCCAGAGAACGGCGAGCAAATACGCGCTCCCCGTCAACCCTCCTCGGGGTGTCTAAAGCTGACCCGCCATCCCTCCGCGGGATGGTCACCGGAAAAAGCGCGCCTCCCCGGGGCATTCACCAGAAAAATCGCGCATCCCCGGGGCGTCCATCAGACAAAGCACTCGTCCCCGGGGCATTCATCGGAGAAAGCCCCCGTCATCGGGACATTCATCGGAACAACCGATTCTCCCCGAGACACTCACCAGAAAAATCGCCAGATACGGCGGATCTTGCGTCCCTCCTCGGGGCATTCATCATGCCCCGACCACGCGTTCTAATCAAACGACGGAAATAAAAGGGAAGAGAAAGGAGAACTCACTTGTTACGGCGGCGAACGGAGGGAAGGACCAAACGGTGCGGCGGCGATCGGCGGCAGACGACGGACGAGCAAAGATATCAGAGCTTCGCAGGTAAGACATCAGAGTGAAAAGTAGAAAGTGAGCGGGGACCCCCATATTTATAACCCGGTGCGGGATTCGAAGCGACGCTAGGCTCATTAATGACATAGGGTAGCCGCCCCTACGACCGCTTAACGCACGACACGTGGCGACAACCTGACAGTCGCGCCCCTTCGCCTGCTTTCCCCCCCGCTCCGCCGACGACCGGGGATCCCCGCGCGAGCATCCGTTCCGCCACGCGCGAATCCCGACGAACCTCCTCTCTCCCCGACACAGCGACCTTAAGTCCTCACTCTCTCCCCAGAGCTTCGACTTGGGGGGCTCCTGTTCCGGTATGGGCCCGACCTCGGCAGGCCCAATACCACGTACGGCCCAACAGGCGAATCGGGCACGCCGGGCACGTGCGTCCCGCAAGACGAGAAAAGCACGCCACCGGACACAAGCAGCGCGTCCAACAGCATCTCATCGTCCCCTCTTACCAGCCGAACAGAACAGACCCCGACGCATCAAAGCACGACCTTGGTTCCTCCCCTCCGCGGGGAGAACAACGCGCTCCGGGGTACCTCCCGAGCTCCCCTTCGCGGGGAGAACAACGTGCCCGGTGCACGTTCTCCACGTGCTCCCCTCCGCGGGGACACGTCATCAACCAACTGCCCACCTCCGAAAGAGCAGGTCAAACCCACTTTCCGGAAATCAAGGAGCAGTTGGACTAGGGCGAAGACCACGTCCTGATTTTCACTACGCCATGTAAGCCCTAGCAGTCATTAGGGTTGAGCCTGGTCATCCAGCCCACCTCAAATGACCGTTGGCCCAGCGCTGGGGTCTCTCTATAAATACCCTCTTCCTCAAGAGGGTCAGGCAACACACTTCTTACCCCTCTTTCTGTACTTTTCTCTCGCTCTGCCCAATTCCTTACTTTGGCATCAGAGTGTTTTGCAGGTACACCCCCCTTCTCCTCCTCATCGCCGGTGAACACGTAGCAGTCCGATAGAGTGTGGCCGGCCCGTGATCCCCTCCTGATTAGGTCAGATCAGTATTTAATTGGGTCCATCTTAGAAATTAACCAAGTAGTATGATTTAACATGTACTAACATAAACGTCGGGCTGCCCATGCCAAGGCACAACAAGTCTTCTCGAGCATTGAGTATCTAAATTCACAGTCAGTGAACTTTTTACTCAGATAGTAAATAGCATCCTCCTATTTCCTTGTCTCATCTCGCTGACTGAATACACATCCCATATAGTCTTCTAAAATAGTCAAATATATGATCAAGGGTCGTCCTTCAACTGGAGGGATCAAAATAGGAGGTTCAAGAAGATATTCCTTGATACTATCGAAGGCTTTATGAGAGTCCTCGGTCCAAACATACCCTTGTTCCTTTCTAAGAAGCTTAAAGATGGGTCCACAAGTGGAAATCAGGTTAGAGATGAACTGAGAGATATAGTTTAAACCTCCTAGGAAAACTCTGACTTGTTTTTTCATAGTGGGAGTTGGCATCTCTTGTATGGCTTTAACTTTGTCAGGATCCACTTCAATACCCTTTTGGCTAACAATGAAACCTAAACATTTCCCCCAACGAACACCAAATGTACACTTGTTAGGATTCAAACGGAGTTGGTATTCCCTCAGTCGTCGAAACAACTTCAACAAATGCTCAACATATTCTTCTCTAGTCTTGGACTTGGCTATCATGTCATCCACATAAAATTTGATTTACTTGTGCATCATGTCATGGAAAAGAGTAGGAAAAGGTGCCCTGCCATTCTTCAGACCAAGCGATATGACTTTTAGGAAAAGGTGCCTCATGGCGTGATGAATGACGTCTTCTCTCTATCCTCGGGAGCCATCCTGATTTGATTGTAACCTGAAAATCCATCCATGAAAGAGAATATCTCATACCTTGTAGTGCTATCCACCAACATGTCAATATGGGGTAGAGAAAAATCATCCTTTAGGTTGGCTTTATTCAAGTCTCGGCAATAAACACACCTGCGAAATTTTCCATCCTTCTTCGGAACAGGCACAATATTGGCTAACCAATATGGGTATTCAGATGTAACAAGAAATCCTGCGCCAATTTGCTTCTGTACCTCTTATTTTAATCTTCAAGGCCATGTCAGGGTGAGTTCTCCTGAGTTTATGTTTGACTGGCGGACATTCTGGCTTCAAAGGCAGATGATGCTCCACTATAGTAGTGTCAAGACCAGGCATGTCTTGGTACGACCAAGTAAACACGTTGATATATTCCTTGAGTAATTCAACCAACTTTTCTTTCACGTCAAACACGAGCAAAGCTCCAATTTTCACCTCTTTACGAATTTCTTCTATACCCGGATTAATGACTTCCACAGGCTATTTATGAGGTTGAATGGATTTATCTTCATTTTCAAGAAATCTGGAAATCTCTTCAGGGATCTGTCCTTCTTCTTCTTCTTCTTCGGCTTCGAACATTGGAAATTCAAAGTTTGAAGAAGGTAACGGGTTATTATGTTTGATGTTTTGTTCGTGTAATAATCTGCGCATGCGACGTGGCTTTATTTTAGAATTTAAGGAAGTGAAAGTGTGTGCATAGGATACACAAAGTGATTATTGCTTATTATTACCATTTTCTAGAAAAAACAGAAAAACAAAAAGAAAAGGAACACAAAGTGATGATTTTATTAATGATAGAAAATTTTCAAACAAAATTCCCTAACACAAGATCACATTTGCCTTGGACAGAGCAAAGGGAATTATTAAAATAAGCCCACACAACAACTCTTTCGCCTTGGGCAGAGTGAAAAAAAACTAAAAATAACAACAAATAATTACTTTGATAAATGGATAACAACAAGGACATCCACAACACTCCAATTTCGGGCGACTGCTCCGGGCGTCACGAAGTCGGGTAGGTCCTCATCAGAATCTTCTCCAATGATTGCATTGACTTCATACTTGCATTCTACGAGCTTTGGTCTAGGGGAATAAATGGGCACATATGCATCTTCTGTTTCAGAACCATAGCCAGGATCCTCCAGGTAAGGCTCCCAATCTTGATGAGGGATGGAATTGCTTTCAGAATCGTCCGAGATATAACCTTCAAAGTCATCTTCAAATACAACATTGACATGGGGTGGATGGATTACCCCTCCACTATGGAAAACTTCCTTAATTGGTGGAATAAAAGAGCTTCTGGTAACATGCTTGTTAGAATTGGTAGGAGAGAAACCGAGACCTTCCCTGTTCTTGTTTTCAGGCAGATATAACACCTTCCCCTACCCTTCCTGGGAGCCACTTTTCACAACTCACTATGCATTCTTGAAAGATGAAATGGAAACTCCAGTCTTCCAGGTACTACCGTCAACAATTGAAAGTGCTTGGAAATTAGTTCCCACTTCCTCATTTGCATCAATATAAGAGAATGAAGAGAGATGGCTTACCACTAAGGCTCTCTCTCCATAAACTGTAACAAGCTTTCCTTCATAGAAATACGATTAAAAAATAATTATACTTTTTATAAAAATGTAACTTAACAAATAAGTTTTATGTATTTATTGATAAAAAGTTCTTACATTGAAGGGTTTAAAAAAGATAACCAAAATCTTTAACTAGAATTACAATATTTTTTAGCAAATATTTTTACGCATCAATGTGAGTCTATTCAATCTTCCTAAATGTCATAAAAGTAGATGTTTGTTATCTTTTAGAGAAGTTAAATACTTATACACCATACAAACAAGTAAATTATAGTAACTAAAATTGTTCTAGAAAATTTTCCTATTCTTATGAAAAACACCTTAAAAAAGTGACACTTTTTCAACTTAAAGGTAATGCATGTCATATTTGTAATTTTTATAATGCCTTTACACAAGGATAAAATTTAGAAAGATATAAATATAACAATAATAGTTGTTTGAATAATTGTTATCATCCCTAAAAAAAATTGATTATATGTGAGTTTATATATATATATATATATATATATATATATATATATATATATATATATATATATATATATATATATATATATATATATATATATATATATATATATATATATATATATATATATATATATATATATATATATATATATATATATATATATATATATATATATATAATTTAATAAAATTTTGTTTTTTTAATATAATAATTTACAATTATTAAACATAACCGTTTATCAATAACTAAACACCCCAAACTCTAAAATGTAACTTTCAAATAATTTTTACACATATTCTCTCCGGCATCACGGTAGTTCTATATAATAGTTTATTAATATTTACTTATCATAAATCAATTGTGAAAATTGTAATCCTCGTTAAATGGATGTGGTTTGTTTAACTTATCTTTTTTAGTTTTATTATTTTGTGAAATATTATTTTCAACATCTTTAAAAGTTTAGTTGACAATGTGAATTAGATTAGTTGAAATATTCCAATGACTTGTGCTTAACTTGAGTGATTTTTTTGAATTTTAATTTTTTTGAATTTGTATTAGTCAATTAAACAATTAATCAAATGGCATTTCTTTTTCTTAGTGCTTGTGAGTATATATATATGACATGAAGTACACATGGTTAATTCCTTAATTCATTAAGCATAGTATAAGAAGAGTATCCACTACTTATTTTTACGCAAATCACTGTATGAATGTAGAAGAATCGGTGGTGGTTGTCTAATAGATAGAGCAAGAAAGCTAGGAGCAGCAAGTCCAGTGATTGGCGAATCTATAGTTTCTGGTTCCTCTCTTTCTCTAAAGGTTTTGAAAATGCAATCCTACAAGTACTGTTTCAGCAAGTAAGATTTTGAATATATATATTTGATGTGAGTATATATGATTGAAATTTCATAGTAATGTCTTATTTAATTAATCTTCATTTATTTTAACAAAATTCTTAATTCTTTGAAAAATACAAAAGAGACTTGATATTAATAAAAAGGATTAATTTGTACATCTTGTATAACAAAGATAAAAAAATACTATTTTTTATGAAAACGTAACTTAACAAATAACGTTTATGTATTTATTGATAAAAAGTTTTTACATTGAAGGACTTTAAAAAGAAAATAAATTTTTTTAACTGGAGTTACAATATTTTTGAGCATATATTTTTATGCATCAACGTGAGTCTATTCAAACTTACTAAATGTCATAAAAGTAGATGTTTGTCATCTTCTAGAGAAGTTAACTGCTTATACAACTTTGAAACAAGTAAATTATAGTAACTAAAGTTGTTCTAGCAATTGGCTCTATTCTTATGCAAAACACCTTAAAAAAAAGTGACACTTTTCCAACATAAAGGTAATGCATGTCATATTTGTAATTTTTATAATGTCTTTACACAAGGAGAAAGTGTTAGTTCCATGATTCTATGATTTGTTAAATTTCGGTAAAACATGATTCTACACTGATGTTAAGTAAGATTTTATAACATCTTCATCAATTGTTACGACAATACTACTGTCATGTGTTTCAAACAAGATGTCGAGACAGATGTCATGACATCTTTGTCTGGTACAGTAGGCGCTGCTACTTTATATCTCTTGACAGAGGTGTTTTGGTTTGATGAGATCCTCTTGGATATACCTCATCATTATGCGCAGGTCAAGAAGATTTATTAGGCACAAAGTGAAGATTTTATTGGATTTCATAAAAAGGATCTTTGAGACTTTTTAAGAAACTATTTGTTCCTATTTTTTGTGGAGAAGATTTTGCAGAAGATTTAAAATGAGCAGATTTGGAATTTGATTTGATTTTATCAAATATGAGTTGGGTTTAATTATGAGAAGATTTGGAGTTTGATTTGATTTGATCAAATCTAAATTGGTGTTATTTATGAAAATATTTGAAGAATTATATTTTGAAAAGATTTGAAGAGTTATTTGATTTGATTTTATCAAATCTGAGGAAGCTTCTGCTAAAGTCCAAGCCCATACTAGAAGAGTATATAAATAAGAACTTGCTAGACCTAAACAAGACAAGAATTCACAACAAGAAGATCTTGAGTGTAAAATAAGGGGTTAGGATTTTGAGAGTCTTTTGTGTGTGACTTTGTAAGTCACCCTTTGTATCTTTTGATTTATCTTGGTAGACATAGTTGTTAATTGTAAATTGTTCACTCAAAGCTTGTAAGTAAGAGTGTATTGTTCTTGATTGAAGTTGTTAAGCAAGATCAAGTATTGTCTTTGAAGAGTGTCTTCTAAAGTTTGATTAATTTGTTGTTATCACTACTGTGATTGAGGGGGAGTTAGAGGTGTCTCTTGTCTAGGTGTGTTCTAGGAAGAGATTGCACTGGTAGGGATTAAGTGAGGGGTTGTAAACTGGGAGTTTAGCTCTGAATTGATACTACTGATAGTGGATTTTCTTCCTGGCTTGGTAGCCCCCAGATGTAGGTGACGTTGCACCGAACTGGGTTAACAATTCATTGTGTTATTTATCTTTCTGTATTTAATATCTGCTCAATTTAAATGGTTAGATAAATTGTTATGTCAGTCTGTAGATGTTACAACATATGTCATGACACTGTTATTTCTTAAAGTATATATAAATGCTCGTGTTCTGTCCTTGTTCTGTTTTAAGCATAGATTAATGTTTCCACATATGTCTAGGACATCTGAAATCTTGATACCAGAATTTGAATTGGTATCAGAGCAGGCATCTTGTCTGTTCTGGATGAGATCTTGGGATATACTTTCTGGTCTTTTAAACAAGGAGAAGTTGTAGTTGATTTGATGATCTTGATAAATGTTTGAGCTTCTGGTAGGTTCTTGAGGAGTTGCTGCTTATAGATTTAAGGGGGAGTTTGTGTTTACTCCTGCTTTTGAAAGATTCTGTGTATCTGCTGCTGTGCTCTCTGATATAGGAGCTTCTGTGATTTGTTGAATTTTTTTTTTGAGAGATCAGATCATTCATTCTAATATACTCAAGGGTATTGATGGTTGAGATGAATATTCTAGATCACGAGGAACAACTCTGATGATTGTTCAAGGTTTCTGAGGAGTTTCTACAGCAACTGCAGGAGGAGTGGCTACTTCTTTTGTATGGTGTCCTATAAGATGTTTTGACACCTTGTTTAGGGAATGTTAAAGATGATCTTTTGGTGGTTCCGCTGCATATATTTCTGATGGAAGAACTCTGGTAGTCCTGGGAGAAGATTGGCCTGTCTACTATATACAGTTTGATATATGGCTATGGCAGGTGCGTAGATGGTTGGAAGATGGTGGCTGTTGCTGCTCTGTTCAGTCTGACAGGATGTTGATCCTGCTGGATGCTGTTTTATTTAGGCTATTGCTGATTTTTGTTCTACAGGTTGCTGAATGCTATAGCCATGTTGTTTGTATGCCTGGGTTGTTGCTTGTGTGCTTGGGTTGTTCTGTTGTGTATTACAGGTTGCTGATTTAGAGAAGATAGTGGGAGGTGATTTATTTTCACCACTCATGACTTGCAAGGGTTCTATCAACAGAGGAAGTCATAGGCAGGTTGAGTCAAGGGTGTCAGCTTTGATGTTTCAACATTAAAGATCTGATGTTCAACCAAATGTTGAGTCGAGATTCTGCAAAATCCTGTTGATTCAAAGAGTGATGTAGCTGATGATCTTGGTACCATTTACATGTGTGTTCGCATTCTTCCTCAGCTTGGACCTACAGAGGCACTCAATTTGTCTAGAAAGTTTCATGGCAAGGAACTTGTCTAAAAATTAGTGTTAAAGGAAGTAAAGATGAAGATTTCATCATCTTGTTGAATTGACCTTGGATCAGTTTATTTCTGATCTAGGTGAAATGGAGAGCAGTAGGTGTCAAGGATAAGTGGCAGTTATCTTTGACTTTCTGAAGAAGTCTCTACTTAAGGAAAGCGGGATTCTTTTTGTAAAGATCTTTTGTGACCCATCCTCTCTGAAGAATCAAGCTTTGACATGTTTGGGTTCTCTAAAGAGAAGGTTCTGAAGCAAATGCATTTCAAGGGATTTGTTATGGTACAATAAAGCAGAATACAGTTTGCGGGAGCTGTGAGAAAGAGTAGATGTTGCAGGTCCAAGTCTTGATGTATCTAAAATGCCTTGCTATGGAGCAAGTAGAAGATGTAACTTGAATGTCAAGTTTGTTTGGTGGATCAGAATATTTTCTAGAAAGAAGCTGTGTTAACCAAACAATGGCATTTGGTTATTTAAGAAGTGTGCTTGAAGAAAATTACTCTTGTGCAGAAGGGTAGTTGTTTGAAGACCAAAAGAGGTTCTGGTTCTGTTCATGTCTTGGAGCTTATGAAGGATGAGTGCCTTCTTTTGGGAGAAGTATGAGAGTTTAATTCCCTCTATGGTATTTGGATTTCTCGTTGGTGAAATTATGCTCTCTGATGATCTTCAGATTGGATTACTGTTCAGATAGTAAGTCCAAGTGGTTATTGTATCAAGAACCATAATGTATGGTGTCTGTGATATAATTAGGATGTCCTAACTAATGTTAGAACATCATATTGTCTGCTGAACCTGGGGTTCAGATTGTGGAAGTTGATATTGATGAGGTAAAGACTGTCTTGAATTATGAGGTGTCTATCTTGTTCTCTAACTCAGGGTAAGACCATAATACTTGTGGAGAAGTGGTTTCTTCTGCTGCAAGTAACTATAGAAAGAAGTGGATCAGTTTGGTGCCTTCTCACTGTATGAGCATGAAGTTGGTCATGGTATATAGTATGGTGATCTTGGGTGTTTTTGCTGAAAGGAGCATCTTTTATAAAAGATAGGGGGATAGCTTCTGTCTGACGAGTGTGCTATTGTGGTACACAAGTTGCTTGTAGTTCAAGCAGTGAGTGAATGCGCTCAGCAGGTGTGTTGAACAAGGAGTGAGATCTTGAAGACATGAAGATGAGTCTTATGTTTTCCATTCACGTTAAGGTGTTCTTCTGGAAAAAGAGCACTGGTTATCCTTGATATGGGGAGGTATACTTCTATCTAGGATCTGTTGCTGCAATAGTACAACTATTTATCAAAATTGCTTGTGGTTTCAAGCAGCGTGTAATTGTATGTCTCTATGAAGATGGAATGTCAGACAAGACGTTGTGACATTATGTTACTGTTCTAGCTCATGGTGAACTTGACAGTGTATCTTTTTTGGTTCTGTCATTGGGTGTCAATGGATCAAATCAGATTTGTACAAGCTTTTTGGAAGTAATATAAAGGTGAGAGCATTATGATCTGGCTTCCACTAAAGGGATTTTTGGTCAGCAGGTTTTTGGGCCTCTATCCAAGTGTTTTGTCTTTCATTTGTATGATTGGTGAAGATCAAGACACCATCAGCCTTGATGTTATGCATATGGAAGGACATTCACCCTGACATCTTTAATATTTCTCTAGTCTTTCAAAGCTGGATCTGAGTGATCTTGCAGATAGTTATGTCTATCCTGCGACTACCTCTGCTATTAGGTATGGTTCTTGTGTGGTTTGTGAAACAAGGGGTGTAGAGTTGCATGTGGTTCCAGTGTGTAAATATGAAGATGTTGAAGTGAGTCTTCATATGTTTGGGTTTTCTCTTTTCGGGGGAGTTCTGATTGTGCATGACAGGGGGAGCTGTGTACCTGTCTCATGTGTAGCTGCATTGATGTAGCCTGTACAAAGTTTGTTGACTCTCAGGCAAGCTTGTGTTCTTGGACCAATGATGAGGTCGTAATGTCAGACAAGATGTCTTGACATTGTGCTGTCTGGTGTATTTTTTCCTTGACAATGTGATTATGGGTCTGGCTTTGTGAGGCTGTTGGTTTGATCTAGAACTGTGCTTGCTTCTTATGAATGACCTAGGAAACAACCTTGGTTATTTTCTGGGAGAATTTATTTTTCTCTGCAGAATATTTATGTGTCTCAAATTGAGATTTAAAATCAATTGTTACTTGTGTCCTTAGCAAGTATTTAATAGATTATCCTTTTAATTGGTGATGTCAAAAGTGCCACTCCTGAAGGTGCAGCTTCAGACAAGGCAAGAACTCAAGATTCAATGACTATGTTCATGGGGTAAAGCTATGTGGAGTTTATACTGTGGAGGTTGTTTCTCATCATGATGAAGCATGGTGTATGATTTCTTGTCATGGTCATGGTGAAAAATCCTTTTGTCCCGACTGTTGATGGATCTGTGCAAAAGGGTAGTAGATAGAAAGTAAAAGGAGAAGTAGTTTATGTCCATGACTTGCTGCTTGTAAATCTGACTGATTGATGAAGGAATCATTTCTTAAGGTGATTAAGAATAATTATTGTAATGTCAGACAGGATGTTTGAACATTATGTCTCTAAGGAAGCTACATGAGAGTTTATTTCTCTCTATGATTTTCTGGTGTATGTGATGATTTGTTAAGTTGCTGCAGTTGTGTCCTTCTGAAACCTTCATGTGTATCTTAATGAAATGTATGGACTAATAAGTCTTGTGGTTGGTGTCTTAAGAGCCAAAGTGAGTGGTAAAGGAGTTGATGTCATACATGATGGCCTGGAATTAGGATTGTAATGCTTGATACTCACAATTTGATTTAGAAGCGTTGTATCTAATCATGCTGGAGTATGATGTGGAGATAGTGGTCAAGACTGCTCTGGATCATGGTGTAAAGTAGTCAGTGTGCTAGTTCATATGCATAACTTGGATTTAAAACTGAGTGCTCTAATTTATGCTGGAATTAGAATGCATGTGTGTGTGTGTGGGTGGGGGGGGGGGGTGGTTTTTTCTCCTAGAAGTGATCTGGAAAAGATTTATAACTTGTGAAGCAAGAAAATTGAGAATTTTGTTCTAGAATATGTTAGTATGTCAAGCCGAGTGTGCATGACATCTTGTTTGTCCAAGGAGTTATCATAACTTGTGTCACACGGTGCTATGGTATCTGGATCTGTACAAATCAGGATTGATTTTACAGTGTTTGAGTGAGTTCAGCAGGAGGGGTTTAAGCCCTTGTCCATGGATTGTTGCTGCAGTGGTGCAATCTTTATATTGATTGGGATCAAGCAGTTTGTGTATTTCTTGGAGGTGTGAGATGTCAGACTAGATATTCGCACACCATGTGCAGTTTGTCAGAGGAGTCTTGCTTTGAAGCATGATGATTCTGTTTCAGTTTTTGGGTTTGGCTCTGATTGATGTATTATGAGTTTATTTGTGTACATCAGAGTTTATATATGTGTACATTTACTCTAATATTAATGTTATCTGTTGTCCTGATACTATGACATGCTGACCAACATTGTGATATGACTTTGCTACTGCTAAGGAAAGAATAATGTGTTGTTATTGCTTGCTGAATGCAACTATTAAGGGGAGCATGATGGTTTGTGTGAGGCTGAATGTATTTGATAAAACTACAACTGTTGCTTATTTATCATGGTTTGGTTGGGCTGGATGTATTTGATAAAACTACTACTGTTGCTGATTTAACATGGTTTGGTTGTTTTAGCCAAAATTTGCCAAAGGGGGAGATTGTTAGTTCCATGATTCTATGATTGGCTAAATTTTGGTAAAACATGATTCTACACTGATGTTAAGTAAGATGTTATAAAATCTTCATCAAATGTTATGACAATACTGCTGTCATGTGTTTCAAATAAGATGTCGAGACAGATGTCATGACATCTTTGTCTTGTTACAGCAGGTGAGCATGCTATTTTATATCTCTTGACAGAGGTGTTTTTGGTTTGATGAGATCCTCTTGGATATACCTCATCATTATGTGCAGGTCAAGAAGATTTATTAGAACAAAGTGTAGATTTTATTGGATTTCATAAAAAAGGATCTTTGAGACTTTTTAGGAAACTATTTGTTCCTATTTTTTGTGGAGAAGATTTTGCAGAAGATTTAAAATAAGAAGATTGTGGAATTTGATTTGATTCAAATATGGGTTGGTTTTAATTATCGAGAAGATTTTGGAGTTGATTTTGATTTGATCAAATCTAAATTGTGTTATTTATGAAAAGATTTGAAGAATTATATTTGAAAAAGATTTGAAGAATTATTTAATTCGATTTTATCAAATCTAAGGAAGCTTCTGCTAAAGTCCAAGCCCATACTAGAAGAGTATATAAATAAGGACTTGCTAGACCTAAAGAAGACAAGCATTCACACAAGAAGATCTTGAGTGTAAAATAAGGGTTTAGATTTTGAGAGTCTTTTGTGTGTAACTTTATCAGTCACCCTTTGTATCTTTTGATGCATCGTGGTAGACATAGTAGTTAATTGTAAATTGTTCACTCAAACCTTATAAGCAATATGAGTATTGTTCTTGATTGAAGCTGTTAAGCAAGATCAAGTATTGTCTTTGAAATCTGTCTTATAAAGTTTGATTAATTTGTTGTCATCACTGTTGTGATTGAGGGGGAATGAGAGGTGTCTCTTGTCTAGGTGTGTTCTAGACAGAAATTGCACTGGTAGGGATTAAGTGAGGGGTTATAAACTAGGAGTTTAGCTATGGAATTAATAATACTGATGTGGATTTCCATCCTGACTTGGTAGCCCCCAGATGTAGATGATGTTGCATCGAACTGGATTAACAATTCATTGTGTTATTTATCTTTCTGCATATAATATTCTTCTCAATTTAAATGGTTAGATAAATTGTTTTGTCAGTCTGCATATATTACAACATGTGTCATGACATTGTTATTTGTTAAGTATATCAAATACTCGTGTTCTATCCTTGTTCTGTTTTAAACAGAGATAAATGTCTCTACATATGTCTAGGACATCTAAAATCTGCATACCAGATTTTCAGAAAGTGTAGAAAGATATAAATATCAAAATAATTATTGTTTAAATAATTGTTATCAGCCCTAGAAATAAAATTGATTATATGTGAGTTTTGTATAAACTTGAATATATATATATTATATATATATATATATATATATATATATATATATAATATAGATATATATATATATATATATATATTATAAAATTTTATTTTTTTAATATGATAATTTACAGTCGTTAAAAATAACTATTTATCAATAACTAAACACTCCAAACTCTAAAATGTAACTTTCAATTAATTTTTACACATATTTTCTCATGCATCACGGTAATTTCCTATAATAGTTTATTAATATTTATTTATCATTAATTAATTTTGAAAAATTGTAATCCAATTTAAAGTGGTTTTTTAAATTATCTTTTTTAGTTTTACTATTTTGTGGAATATTACTTACAACATCTTTAAAAGTCTAGTTGACAATAGGAATTAGATTAGATCAAAGATTCAAATGACTTGTGCTTAATTTGAGTGATTTTTTTTAATTTTAATTTTTTTATTTGTATTATTCAATCAAACAATTAATCAAATAACATTTCTATATCTTCGTGTATGTGAGTATTTTGACGTGTTTGTATTTGTTAAAGTCTTTTTTAGGTTACTAAAACTTATATATATATATATATATATATATATATATATATATATATATCTATATATATATATATATATATATATATATATATATATATATATATATATATATAATATATATATATATATTATATATATATATATATATATATATAATATTATATATATATATATATATATATATATATATATATTTATATATATATATATATATGATGTGAGTATATATGATTGAAATTTCTTAGTTATGTCTTATTTAATTAATCTTCATTTATATTAATAAACTCTTAATTCTTTGAAATATACAAAAAAGGGCTTGATATTAATGAAAAGGATTAATGTGTACATGTTGTATAACAAAGATAAAAAAAATATTACCTTTTTATGAAAACGTAACTTAAGAAATAACTTTTATGTATTAATTGATAAAAAGTTTTTATATTGAAGGGCTTAGAAAAGAAAATAATGTTTTTAAATTGGAATTACAATATTTTGGAGCATATTTTTGTATGCTCAATGTTAGTCTATTCAAACTTACTGAATATCATAAAAGTAGATGCTTGTCATCTTCTAGAGAAGTTAACTGCTTATACAACTTTGAACAAATAAATTATAGTAACTAAAATTATTTTAGAAATTGGATCTATTTCTTAAGTAAAACACCTTAAAAAAAAGTGACACTTTTTCACATAAAGGTAATGCGTGTCATATTTGTAATTTTTATAATGTCTTTACATAAAGAGAAAGTTTAGAAAGATATAAATATCAGAATAATAGTTATTTTAATAAATTATTATCAACCGAAGAAAAATAATTGATTATATATATATATATATTATATATATATATATATATATATATATATATATATATATAGATATATAATATATAGTATTATATAATATATATATATATATATATATATATATATAGTTAATAAAATATTATTTATTTTAATAAGATATTATTCTTTCTTGTTCCCGTCGTTAAACATAACTATTTATCATTAACTAAACAACCCAAACTCTAAAATGTAACTTTCAATTAATTTTTACACATATTCTCTGCTGCACCACGTTAATTCTCTATAATAGTTTATTTATATTTACTTATTATGAATTAATTGTGAAAAAATTGTAATCCTCTTTAAATTTAAGTGGTTTTTTTTAACTTAATTTTTTTAGTATTATTATTTTGTGGAATATTATTTTCAACATCTTTAAAAGTCTATTGACAGCAATGTGAATTAGATTAGATTGACTTGTGCTTAATTTGAGTGATTTTTTTTTAATATTTATTAATCAATAAAACAATTAATCAAATAACATTTTCTTTTCTTCGTGTTTTTGAGTATATTATTGATGTGTTTCTTTCTGTTAAAGTTGTTTTAGGTTAACTAACACTTATATATATATATATATATATAGATATATATTATATATATATATATATATTATATGTATATATATATATATATATATATATATATATATATATATATATATATATCTATATATTATATATATATATATATATAATATATATATATATATATATATATATATATATATATATATATATATATATATATAGTTTTAATAAAATATTTTTTTTTTAATATGAAATTTATGGTCATTAAACATAACTATTTATCAATAACTAAACACCCCCAAACTCTAAAATGTAACTTTCAATTAATTTTTACAAATATTCTCTGCCGCACCACGTTAATTCTGTATAATAGTTTATTTTTATTTACTTATTATGAATTAATTGTGAAAAATTGTAATCCTCTTAAAATTTAAGTGGTTTTTTTAACCTATCTTTTTTAGTTTTATTATTTTGTGGAATATTATTTCAACATCTTTAAAAGTCTAAATTACAATTCGAATTAGATTAGATCAAAGATTCAAATGACTTGTGCTTAATTGGTGAGTGATTTTTTTAATTTAAATGTTTTTAATTTTATTATTCATTCAAACAATTAATCAAATAACATTTCTATATCTTCGTGTTTGTGAGTATATTATTTGACGTGTTTGTTTCTGTTAAAATCTTTTTAGGTTAACTAAAACTTATATATAGATATATATATATATATAATATAAATATATATATATATATATATATATATATATATATATATATATATATATATATATATATATATATATATATATATAATATTATATATATATATATATATTTGATGTGAGTATATATGATTGAAATTTCATAGTAATGTCTTATTTAATTAATCTCATTTATATTAATAAAACTCTTAATTCTTTGAAATATATATAAACAAAAGGCTTCATATTAATGAAAAGGATTAATGTGTACCTGTTGTATATCAAAGATAAAAAAATATTACTTTTTTTTATGAAAACGTAACTTAAGAAATAACTTTTATGTATTAATTGATAAAAAGTTTTGTACATTGAAGGGCTTAAAAAAGAAATTAATTTTTTTTTAATTGGTGTTATAATATTTTTAGCGTACTTGTGTATGCATCAATGTGAGTCTATTCAAACTTACTAAATGTCATAAAAGTAGATGCTTGTCATCTTCTAGAGAAGTTAACTGCTTATACAACTTTGAAACAAGTAAATTATAGTAACTAAAGTTGTTCTTGAAATTGGATCTATTCTTATGCAAAACACCTTAAAAAAAGTGGACACTTTTTCAACATAAAGGTAATGCATGTCATATTTGTAATCTATAACTATATATAAAGGGGATACAAGTTTTTGGTGTGACTTTTTTTTGTTCCAAAATTACCCTTCATCTTTTTTATCAACAAGAAATAGTTTAACTTAAAATCTTGAGTGGTTATAACTTTTGTTGATTACCAATTGAAAAAGTAACTTCCATCTCTCATAAAGAATATCTCACACCTGTAACTTTCATTAACTAAGTGGTGACAGAAGTTAAAAATTCTCTTCTATTTTTTTTTATGTAAATTTCATCTCTTTCTCAATGAATATACTTTTTTTTTAAATTTTTTTTCATTCTATAATATTTTCATTTATTCAATTTTAATTAGTGATTTTTTTATTTTTGAAAATAGATAAAACTTATTTTCAGTCAAGATCGCGCCATCACCCCCGATAGAAGAAGTCGTTCTCATTATGACTGAAAATTGATTGTTGTATGTATATTTTTTTTGTAATTGCTTGTATAGTAATAGTTTTTGTATGACTTTTGTAATTGAGTCTTTTTTTAGAATTTTACCATTTACGAAACTTTCCTTTTTTTCAAAGCAGAGTTATTAACTATGGAGTAAAAAAAGATCATGTGATACTTGAAAAAATTTCATATCTAAAATACAATAAAATTCAAGTATTTAATGCAACCACAATGGGTATGAGTGGTTTTCTACTGCACTATTATTTTCTTACAAAAATTATATCTTACTTTTTTTGCAAAACATTATTCATTAATACTATAGTTTTAACTTTTTTCTTTTGTTGTTATTATGTTTTATTTCTTAATGATACTTATTTGTATTTTGTGAGTATAAACACATCATAAAATATGTAATTTAGATTTTCACAATACAAACAATTATTTCATCAGTATTATTTTTTGAAATGGCGTGGTTTTTAATGGTGTTAGTTCTTTTGTTTTAAATTTTTATTTCTATCTTACTTTTGATTTGGTATTTGCTATTGTAACTATCTATTTGTGTGGTAATTTAATTATGATTTGAAGATGGTTTGTGTTTTTTTCATATTAAAAAATCATTAATTTGGTTAACATTATTTGACATATAGAATAAAATGAGAGATGAGAAGAGGATATAAGAGTGTTACATATCAATTTCTCATATTAACATTTTTTTTGTTGAATTTTTTAATGAGCACACACATAAAAATATAAACGAATAAAAAATTCAACAAATTATTATCATTTCATTTGTTAGATCTACATTTCATTTTTTAGATCCATCATCTCATTTCTCTTCTCTTTTGTTTTTGAAATATTATGGATGACTTTAACGGAAGGTTGTATATAACGGTATAAAATGAAATCTTTTGAAAATCTTTCACAAACTTAATTGGGTACACACAATTTTAATATTTCTTACATTGTTAACTTTCCTATGTGCTATAGAAATAAAAACATTCCCTCAAAAAATTATGTATCTTGATAAGAAACAGTTTTAAAAATATTGTCACATTTATTAATACTTAATATACTGTTCAAATATACAATGACAGTTGCAAAAATATATAACTTCCATTATTTTATCTTGTTATGTATATATGTGACCTTGCTATTGAACAAAACTTTAAGTATGAAAAAATAAAATAAAAATATTAACAAAAAAATTTATTGTGAATTATTGAAAATTTGAAACACTGATCATTCACTTTCTTAAATTAGTTGAATTTTGTTGTTAATTTTTATTTACGATTTTATTTTTGATGTTAAAGAGAGATGCGCAATAAATGTCATATTACTTACAAATTTAATTTTAAAAAATAATTTAACTTTTAATTAATTAAATAAATGACGTTTTAAAATTTCTTACAAACATAAGGATGCATATCAGAAAATTTAGTATTCAAATAATTTTAAATTTAAATCATACTTAAATAAAAAAATATTCATTTATATTTTGACGTGTATGCTCATTTAAAAAAAAGATAAGCACGAGAAGAGTCGTGTGTGTAGCATACCATGTTCGCAGGGGGGATGTACGTGTTGTTCAGTTTACTCTACAAACTCCTCTCTAAACACTTTCATCAAATTTATAAGAGAGAGAGGGAAGGGGGGAGAGAGGAATGCATATTACAAAGTTTACTATACAAATAATTTAAATTAAAATCAAAATTAAATAAAAAATGTTCGTTCGTATTTTGACGCGTGTGTCGTGCCGTTTGGACGCTATCAAGACTATGTGCCACAAGGTAATACCTGAGAGATGTTCCTCCTTAGGTATTATCTTTCGTATTAACGCACATAAATTAACATGGTTAACCAATAAAAAGATGCAATAAAACCTGAGAGATCAAAGACAACAAAATGCTCCACACACGATCAAAGAAAGAAATACATTCAATATTATTTTTAAAGACGTACTTCTAATCCACCCAGGCTAGACCAAAAATTGAAATCCGTGGGTTAAGATGGTTCCCATTGGGTAAGCACAACACAAGGAGATTCCATTCAAAACATGTGACTTATTTGAATGTATTTCTTTGTTGATGTCCGCAATTGGAAGTTTTCCGTGCCCGGATCATTTTTGAAAAGCATTTCATAAGTCACATGTGAAAGCATTTCTTTGATCTGGCCTGAGTGAGCTCACTGTATACAGAGACACTCTTAGAAGGCGATTAAAGTCACAATACTCAACATGTGACTGAATCGTGTTTTGAAAGTGTAAATTGTAGGTTTTTTTTTGTTTATAAGCTGATTATCATGTTTTGACTGGACCGTGTAGGCTTCTATAAGCCCTTTATCTTGGCTTGATTTCACCGCCTCTTTTATTGTACCTGTGCTGTTTTTTAACATGAGTGTGCAACAAGCTTTGTAGCCCATGGTGAGTAATATGATCGATCGAACAAGATGCATAGACAATACAATAGTCTTTCAATTAACCTTTTGGTGACAACTTACATATGGTGAGATGCCCAATCAATTCATTATATGATGGAATATAATAAACTCGCCTAGACTCGGATAGTTCTTAATTCTCAAGATAAAGATCTCAGTTCTTGATCCTCATATTTGTGATGATATCTCTCTTGTGCACGTCTGCCCTCTTATTTTTCTATGTTGTGCGCATTAAGAAAATATGCAAGTATAATATGCAAGTAACTTCGCACATAATATACACACATTTATTTTCCTATGCTGTGCGCATTAAAAAAAGCGGACTGACGGGCACGGAGTGCCCGCATGAACGCTAGTTTTTATAATGTCTTTACACAAAGAGAAAATTTAGAAAGATATAAATATCAGAATAATAGTTATTTAAATAATTATTATCATCCGAAGAAAAATAATTGATTATATGTGAGTTTGTATAAAAACTTGAATATATATATATATATATATATATATATATATATATATATATATATATATATATATATATATATATATATATATATATATATATATATATATATATATATATATATATATATATATTATATATATATATATATATATATATATATATATATATATATATATATATATATATATAATATATATATATAGTTTAATAAAATATTGTTTTTTAATATGATAATTTACCGTCGTTAAACATAACTATTTATCAATAACTAAACACCCCAAACTTTAAAATGTAACTTTCAATTAATTTTTACACATATTCTCTGCCGCACCCTGTTAATTCTCTATAATAGTTTATTTATATTTACTTATTATGAATTAATTGTGAAAAATTGTAATCCTCTTTAAATTTAAGTGGGTTTTCTAACTTATCTTTCTTAGTTTTATTATTTTGTGGAATATTATTTTCAACATCTTTAAAAGTCTAGTTGACAATGTGAATTAGATTAGATCAAAGATCAAATGACTTAAGCTTAATTTGAGTGATTTCTTTTAATTTGTATTAGTCATTCAAAAAATTAATCAAATAACATTTTCTTTTCTTCGTTTTTGTAAGTATATTATTTGATGTGTTTCCTTCTGTTAAAGGTTTTTTAGGTTAACTAACACTTTTATATATATATATATAACTAACACTTAATA
>OZ012738.1:403007139-403045784 GCA_963859935.3 Lathyrus sativus | reverse complement strand
TTTCAAAAATAGAGGTTGTTAATTTCACAAAATCACACTTCGTTATGAGATTTCCCAATGAAAAAATGATTTCATATGTGCTGGAGATTATGCACAAAAGTAGGTGAAAAGTTGTTCTTAGATTCGAATAAAAAGCATTTATTGATTTGACTCAAATGATCAAGTAGAGTGGAACAAGATCAACATAAATAAAAGTGACCCATTTTCTATGCTTTGAGTCAGTTTAAGTTTGTCATTCGAGTCATAAAGGTTCATGATTTGAGTCATGTATAAACCTTTATTCGAATCAAATTGATCAGAACTTAACAGAAAAAAGTGAAACAACTTGTGATTCGAGTCATGAACAACTTGTGATTCAAGTCACAATGATGCACAATTTGAGTCATGAGAAAACTTTGATTTGATTCACAAACACTAGAATTTTTCTACCTTCATCTATTTGATTTGATTCAAGTCATAGGTTGTGAGTGACTCTATTCAAACACAATAAATATCAATTTTCAAGTTTTTCAAAATATTTTGAGATTTCACTTCCCACATAACTTAAACAAACCTCAAATATGCATGTTCCATTAACCCAACCAATTTACTAAAACCATAATGATCATACTCAAATACAAAAAATTGAATTATGCATGCTAAAATGAATTGATTCAAAACTTGATTCAAATATGTGAAATTATGAAGGAGACTCAATAAATAATAATAAACTAAACAAAATAATAAAAGACAAGAAACAAAACCGCATTGGGGTTCTCCCCCTGAATATATTCAAGACATGCAACTTTAGTCTCTCCAATTTTTTATGTTTGGCAAGCTTTCACATGGAATTGAGTAGACTTTGAGCCAAAAGAAAATAAACACTTGTGCCCCCCTGAAACATTTCACACACAACATCATAAAACGCATAGCATAATTCTAGACTCACATTACAACTTCTGTCCCTTTGACTAGATCAAAAAGAGATAGATGATAATGAGTCTAAAAGACCTAAAAATCAGCAGCAAAGAGAAATAATTTCAGATGAACACATGAGCTAAAATGCTAATAAGAGTATACAACATCAAATATCAAACATAGAACACGAAGATAGACATGCTAGATGCATCAAACGTGCAAATAGAAACACGACATCAACATATCAACAAAAAATTAAGTGATCAAAACTATCATGAATGGAAGGTTAAATTATGCATGAACAACTATATGAATGCTCAAATGCACATAATTGACAACACACATTTAAAAAGACTTTAAATGCAAATATGAAAAATAAAAAAACATGCTAGGGATGAATGAGTAAAATAAAAAATGTAATAAGCAAACCAATTAGCAAATGCAAAACAAACATACACATAATGATATAACCATATACAAAAGTTACAGAGACATACAAATTGAGTTGGTTGAACTATGACTTGCTACAAGAGATTATTAGTAAAAAGAAAAATACAAATAGCAAATGAAACTAAAATAGAAATCCTGATCTAATTAAGTCACGAGGAATCCAAGACTCCTAATTCCCTACAAATCTTGAGAAAAGGTTATGATGATAATGGTTTTGTAAAAATGTTAGAAAGTTGATTTTTCGTATCAACGTATTCCAAAACAACGTCCCCATTTCAACAGGATCTCTAAGAAAAAGTTGTTGATTTATATATGTTTAGTTCGTGAGTGAAGTTCCAGATTCTTAGTGAGGCTAATCGTGCTAGTATTATTACACTTGATCGAAATGCAGTCAAGTTTTAAATCAAAATCTAGCAATTGTTGCTTTAGCCATAAGACTTGTGCACAAAAACCACCAACAGATACATATTCAGCCTTGGCGCTAGAAAGAGCAACACTATGCTGCTACTTACTGTGCGAAGAAACTAAATAGTTTCCAAACAAGTAAATATATCACTAATGCTTTTCCTATTCGACTTGTGTAACACCCTGATTTTAGATTATTAATTTTAATCTAATTATTTGAGTGTTTATATGGGTATTGCTTGAATTATTTACTGTTTGAGTTATGTTGGAGTTTTGTCAATTTAGAGATATTTTGATAATTTAATTAAATTATAGGAATATATGAGTATTTTAGAGTGGTGAAGAAAAATATAATTAATTAATTTAATATAAATAATTAGATATTTCAGTATCTTGAGAGAATTAGTGGATTAAGGGAATTAAAAATAAAATAGTTATTTTAAAGTTTTAATTATTAAATAATTGAGAATTAGAATTTTATAAAATAAATAAGTGTTGGAATTATTAATTGATTAAATAATGAAATATTATATAATTTTAATCATTTAATAATAATTGAAATAACTAGAGTTTTAGAAATATATCATATAATGATAGTTAAATATTTATTTAATTAAATATATTTTTAATTGAAGTGTTTATTTGATTAAAATATTTAATTAGTTAAAAAAACAGTGTGTTACAATATTCAGTAAAATATGATTTATTGAAATAATTTAATTATTAAGATTACTTATTTAATTATAATAGTAATAATATTTTGTCGTTAAAAATATAATAACCTTATTACTTAAGAATATATGTAACAATGTGGGTGATAAAGTTGATTGAGATTTGAGAGTTGAGCGAATGACAACTGTAAAGTTAAATAATTATAATAATTATAATGAGTATTTTTATTAAATCATTATTTAAAATAAATTATTTATTTAATAAAAGTGTTACATTTTTTTTTATAAAATAAATAAAGGTTATAATTAAATAATTATTTAACTGTGACATTTTATTAATAATAACAAAATTATTTATTTTTTGGAATAATTATTTAAGTAGGATTATTTTATTAATAATAAATAGAAAAATATATTTTTCTGTTGAATTATATTTTTTAACGTGAGTGTTAGAATTAGGATAACAAGAAAAACAGAAAAATTGGGAAGCGGTTGTGTGAATTAGAATTTTGGAAAGCATCGTTGGGGAGCGACATAGGAACGTGAAGAAATTTTCAAAATTTATTAGAAAGCTCCCATCACCAAGGGGAGAATTACTTAGGGTGATCTTTTAAGCAAGTGAGGTTCTCTTACCCTCCCATCTGCGCCATATGATAATATCTTAGAAGTGTTAAAATTGATGCAATTTGCATGTTGATTGATGATTGTTGTTGGTGGATCATATTGTGCTCATCCTGTATCAAATGGGATAAATATAATTAGACCACTGCATTTGGCCATTGCATGTTGATCAAAATAATTTATCAATATTGTATTTTTGACCAAATGAGGTTTGGGTAAAATTCTTTTTGATCATTGTTATAGATATTAAGCATAATTGTATTGAGTTAATAATTATTAAGATAAAATAATTATTTTAAAAATAATTTATATTATTAATATTGAGTTAATTATTATTTTGATAATATCGAGTTAATAATTGTTAAGATAAAATTATTATTTTAAAAATTAAGTTGAGTTAAAAATTATTAATAATATTGAGTTAATTATTATTTAGATGAATTAAGATAAAAAAACATTATTAGGGTTGAGTTAAACCACCAACCCCTATAGTTATAGTAGAGTTATCACTCGTGAAGGTTACCCTTTGGGACCTTTTCGAACCTTTTAGAGTAATTTGGGTGTTTTACTGTTGCTTTGAGCTATAGAATAATATAACAACTTTATTGATGTGTGTTAGAACTTTGGGTGATTATAAATATTAAAAGTAATTATTTTGTTGTTATTAGTCTGATGGGACTATATTGGTGGCCTTTTATTGGCAATGTGTGGTTTGTATATGAACTACTTTTTGGTGAATAATATTATAAAGAATTTTTGGTGGATTAAGTTAAAACTTTTTTTGGTGGAATGCATGTTTTGCTTGTTCATACTACTATGCATGCATATACGTTAGAGTTAGGTGGGACTTAAGTCTATTTTACTGGCATCAGATCTATTTGGTGGGATCGTTGGCCTAATTGCAAGGTCATAGGCAGGTCTCAGATCTATTTTGTGGGGATCGTCGATTTAGGTGAGGGACCGGAGACCATGGAAGAAATCAATAACATACCTCTGATATCTATAAAAACTTGGTACCACATGCATATAGGTGATGGAGTTGGTGCGAGATAACATTGTATATGTTGATAATGATCTTTGTGGTTGTATTGGTGTTGTATTATGTTTGGTTTAAATCCAAAAGGAAGAGGAAGTTTCATGTTGACTTATTGTCAAGTGGTATCTCCTTGTGCGGTTAGATGTTCTCTCCTCTAGCTTTTATTTTGCTTACCTAGGGTAGTCACTTCTTCTCCACCCCTTCTTCAATTTTCAAAATCTTCTTCCTTTTTCAAAACCTTCTTGTTTTCAAAATTAAACATCTTTCATAAAAAACCTTGACTTTTGTCAATTGATTTTTAAACTTTGTTTCTTTAATAAATATCAATCAAAGTTAATCATACTTTGACCTTTTCAAAAAGACATAAAATATACAAAAACTCATCCAAACTTTTTGTGCCTTTGTGCACTTTTTCTTTTAAAACTTTTCAAAATTTTTAGAGATGACTCATTTCCATAGTTAAGCTGTAATTCTCCTATTCCCCATAGTTAAATGATGCAAATGTTGTCTTATCCTTGTGGGCGACTAGTCATAGTTTTCTCCTTAAAATGACGACTTGTCTTTACATGTAAAATGAATCATAACAAACCATTTTTTGTTATTTGTACCACGAACTACAGGGTTTTGATCCTATATTGCACTTTGTGGGTATGTAGGCATGAGGTGATAAGTTTCTCCAAACACAAAAGTATTAAGAAATATTTCTCTTCTCATCTCCCCAATCTCATTTCAAACAAACCTTTTCAAACTAAAAAAGTGTAGATATTTTAAAGGGTTCCTATAGAGTACTATAGACGTTTGAGGTTCTAGCACCTTCTCTTAGCGTAATCAACCCCCTTACCCATTCTCTGTTTGTTCTTGTTTTAGAACTCTTTAGGTTTTGTTCGCTCTTTTTCCTTTCCTTTTGGATAAAATAAATTTGCAGCGACGACTCTTGCATTTTTTAGTTAAGTTAACTAATAGCTTACACTCATAAATTTCCCCGCTACACTTAGCTTTGCATCTAATAAAAAATGATGTCTACTTTACTTTGATTAAATCCTTGTTTGATTAAAATCCACTAAGGTGTTCTTATCAAGATCTTGGAGCTTGTTTGAGACCATAAAAGGCTCCTTTGAGTTTAAAAATATAGTTAGGATTTTCGTGATCCTCAAAAGCAAGAGGTTGAGAGACATAGAATTCTTCATTTCTGTATTCGTTAAGAAAATAAAATTTAACATCTCTTTGGTAAAGCTTAAAATCCAAGCAGCAATCGAATGTCGAAAGGAGCCTCATAACTTCTAGGTGAGCTACAAGAGCATAAGTCTTATCGTAGTCTATTCCTTTAGCTTGACTATACCGTTTTCCACTAGTCTTGTTTTATTTCTAGTAATTACATCATTTTCACCTATATTTTTCCTAAATACCCATCTAGTGCAAATGACGATTTTATCAACTATACACGAAACAAGGTCCCAAACATCATTACGTTTAAATTGGATTAGTTCTTCTTTCATAGCAACTATCCATACCTAGAATGTAAAGCATCAGATATTGGTTTAGGTTCAATCTAAGAAATGAAAGAAGAGTACTTACAAAAATTATTGACATGTGATCTAGTACGTACACCTATTTTGATATCTTCTAGTTTTTAATCCAACAAAAGATCTTTTGAAATCGCTAATCTTGAGGCACCTGGTTCAATGTCTCTTATTTGTCTTCCTTATGTGAGTTTTCCTCTTCATCTTCATTAATTTCCTCATAATTTGGTGAAGGAGGATGATCCTCTTTGGGAATTTTATCAATGATCAAGTTCTCTGTTACCACACCTAAAATATCAGAACAAATACCTTTCCCCATCTTTTAGGGCGATGACTCATCAAACGCAACATGAATAGATTCTTCAACCGAAGTTATTCTATGATTGTAAGCTCTATAAGCTTTACTCGAAGATGATTAACCTAGAAATATTACTTCATCAGGCTTAACATCAAATATAGCAAGGTTGTCCTTTCCCTTTGTCGCTACTGCGAAAATAAGGTGCCGGAAAAATAGAAGAGTCGTCACCTTTCGTTATTTATCCCACAGAAAGGGAAAGGAAACGATCGGAAAAACCTGATGAAAAGGTATAAGACAAGGTCTTCGCAACCAAGTCTGGATTCGGGAGTCGGTTACGCAAGGGGAAGGTATTAGCACCCCTCACGTCCATCGTACTTGATGGGATCCACGCTTGTTGTGTTTATCTGACGGGTTGGTTTATCTATCTACTCTAAAAGGTCGGTCTGAAAAGAAAATGACTCGGAAGAACACAACAGTTCTATGCCTACGTATTCCCGTCTAGAACGAGAAATCAGAGTCAATGTAGTTCGCCTAACTACAGGTGAAAAGGGGGGAAGGTTGCTCGCCGAAATATCGCATCTCGTGCCTACGTACTTTCACACGGCGTGAAAGATTAGAGCAAACGTAGTTCGGGCTAACAAGACCACAGGTTGGTTCGAAATATTTTACTCGAGTAGGGTTAAGAAACGGTTCCAGCAGTTGGTGTATGCAGCTCGCTCCTCGGAGACTTAGGCGTTTACCATTTGCGGTAGAACCGAGAGTTAACAAAACTCTCCTTATGAAAAGGGTTGCCAAGGATTAAAGGTCCCAGAGGACAAAAGGAATTTGATATATGTTTTCTGTTTTTTACGGAAGAAGTGTTTTTTATGGGTGTTTGTAGTTAGTACAACTCTAGAGACTATGATCTGGGAACGAATGCGTCGCATATCGTCTAAAGGACGTATACTAAACACTCTAGACGATTGAGAGGAGGCCGATCAATTATCATTACCCATGTAGCTTAAGGCTCGTAACGCGCTTGTACTAACGTGCCTTTATTACATTTTTTACTGTTGTTTTGAGATGAGAAGAGGAAGGACGCACTAAAGGGGAACTAATCCAATCCTAAAGTTGTCATGCAAAGTTGATCCTATGATTGAGGTTAGGAGGCAGCTACCTAGTGTTATCATGCATGGTTAGAACCCTAATGTCAGTCACATTCCAACTTGAAAAAGAAGGAATGGAAATCCTAAGGGAACATGGCAAAGGAAAGCAACAGCAAAAGAAATAATCTAAAAGCAATAACTGTAAGTAAAATGCATGCAATGCAGCAATACAAGCAGAAGGAGACAAACTCAACTTCTAGAGCAAACAAGCGAAAGCCAAATAGTAACAAACAAGCAGAGGGAGACAGACTCAACCTCTAATGCAAACACACAGATAAAAAGAAAAACAACACACAAGCAAGGGGAGGATCACCTCAACCCTTAATGCAAACAAGCAGAGGGAGACCCACTCAACCTCTAAGCAGTCATGCTCCTAACCTAAGATATTCTAAACATGAACCTATTCTAATGCATCAAGAAATTCAAACAAGGAAGAGAAACCTAAATGAGAAATAGGGGAGGTCATCCCAGGCTACATCAGGTTGGAGGGGTATCAACACCAGAGTCCATCATGGGCTCAACCTCTTGAGGAATGCACAAAATCCAACCAAAGGAAGGATTAGGCTCTCCCAAGAGGGATCCTATGTCGATAGGACAGAAAAAGACTGGGTATTAGTCCTATATATCAGTCTAAGGTAACTGGTTATAGTGCATCAACACTGAATGTCCATCTCAGGCTCAACCTGTTGAGGAATGCACAGAATCCAACCAAGGGAAGGATTAGGCTCTCCCAAGAGGGATCCCAAGAAAAGGACTTTGAGATGGATGACAGTATATAAACCAAGGGAATATACCATGCCAAGAATGTCAATCCAAGACTCAACCTCCTGAGGAATGCACAAAATCCGACATAAGGAAGGATTAGGCTCTCCCAGGAGGGCTCCTCATCAAGACTTGAAGGAGAAAGATAGTGCAGACCAAAGGAATGTACTATACTGAGGAATGTCAATTCAAGGCTCAACCTCTTGAGGAATGCACAGAATTCAACCAAAGGAAGGATTAGGCACTTGAAGACAGAGGGTAGGGCAAAGCCTAGGGAAGAAATCACACAAGGGAAAGAATCATCACCAAAAGCTCTAAAGAAACCTTAAATGGTTAGCTCTAAAAGAAGTCATCCTAAGGGAACTTAATGGTATTCTAAAGACTTGCAAATAAGCCTATAAGGGTGTCAACCTAGGTACTAAGGGCCAATGGGAAGATTGGATGCTTAAATTTGGCTAAAAGTTCAATTATTAGGCCAAACTATGAGAAGGTGCAATCATGAATATATAAACTTTGGTCAGAAAGTAAAATATGGGAAAAATAGGAAATCAGGTCCTAAAATCTTGATAAAATTCCTAGATGATCCTAAATAGGTTAAGAATCTATGGTTAAAGTTTCAAGTCCAAACTACAAGCCTAAGTCTACTAATCAGAGGCTATGTCAAGATGTATCCTATGGGGGATTCACATGGGGAAGGCTCTAAAAACATAATTCAAAACCTATTCAAATGCAATCTAAAACATGCAAGAAAAATATTACACTATTCTATCATGTGTCAACATTCACCATACAAAACATCAGAAACTAATATGAATTATTGAAAGAGAAATAAAATCATAAGGCACAACATGTAATTATTCAACTATTAAAAACACATTAAAATGGAAAATATGAAATTAATTGGAAAATACACTAAAACAGAATTTAAAAAAAAAGAGAAAATTCTAAACATATTAAACTACTCACATGATTTATTTCAAGAATTATTGACAACAATTGGTATATTTCTAAATTAAATCCAAACAAGTATCAATTAAAAAATAAAAAATAGAAAAAGAAATTAAATGAAACAGGTGGGAGGTGCAACGAGCAACTATTCTATGTGTTATTTAAAATGGGCCACGCGAGGGGGTGCGAACAGCGCTACATGGAGAGCCCAGCTGAGTATTAAACTCATCTTTTAATTTAATTAAAGGAAATAGGCCAGGGGGCGGATAGTAACTGTTTCGCGTGTAATTCCATTGGGCTTTACAGAAGGGGGTAGGGATAGCGAAGTGTTGAGAGCCCAGAGTTTCATTTAATGAAACTCTGCGTTTCATCTTGAAGGAAAGGGTCTGTTCGCGAGACAACACTATTGGCCACACGATGCAAATACGAAGTCCACTATCCAGTGTGATCTAAAGGTCACAAAGTGACCTGGACATTTGAATACAAAAACGGAGGGAGATCCTCGCGGTGGTGGGAGTGGTGGCCGGAGAAGATCCGATCATCTTCTCCGGCGAAAGTGAACAGTACCAAAATTCCAAACTCAACGAAACTTCAATTTTTTTATACGGTTTTCTTTGTCTCACTTCCTAGATTGCAAATATCATGTTCTTTTTCATTATTATCCACTATCTAGAGAGATATGTGAACTACAACTTGGGAGGCTCCGTCAAAAAGTGTCACGATTGAATACGAAACCTATCTAGAATCCATCTAGGGGTTGTCAAGAACCTAACCGCATATCAAACTAGTTCTACAACGCCATAAATTATGAGTAATGGTGAAGTTTACATACCTCTGAAAATTCTTGTGGAGCACCTTCAAACAGCCATTAAACCTTCACTTTCTTGGACCAGAATTACTCTATGGATGTTGTAGAAGCTTTTTGGATGCTTGATTTTGCCTAAAACTGGTTAATTCTCAAAAATCGTATTTTCAACTTCCACCACTTTTTCCAACTTATTTTCTGTTATTCTTCCTCTAAAATCAGTTATGACAGTTGGGAAATGATCATAGGAATATATAGAATGGGCTTGGACACTTTTGAAGCCCAATAGAAGCTTGTAAGAGTCCAATCCAAAATTCAAGTTTTTGATTATGGAGCCTTATGGAAATGGTGAAAACAAAGTGTTAATAGCTTGCAAGATGATCCATTCTAGTTTCTTATAATGCAAGGGATATGAAGGGCTGAGATTGGTGCCTTGGAAATGAATCTATGGTGGATTTCCATTATGTTGCTTAAAGATGAAGAAACCATGAAACTGGCATAGCAAATGACTTCAAATTGGATTTCTGATTTGTCCATTGTTCTTAAAATATCAATTGTACTAAAAAAATGTACTAACATGACATGAATTGGTTTAAAAATGAATTCATTCAAACTATCCCTTTTCAAGCTTCCTTTCATGAAATTTTTTCCATACGTTTTCCTATCCAAGCCATATCAATGATCTCAAGAACCGTCAAGAACCGTCAAGCTTCCTTTTCAAGCTTTCTTTCATGAATTTTTCTCCATACGTTCTCCATACGTTTTCTCCATACGTTTTCTCCATGCTGTTCTCAAGAACCGTCAAGTACATGATTAGTGGTCTTCCGACTACTGGGGGTATCAATGTCGGAGGTTCCTGCAAGTATTCTTTTATTCTTTCAAACACCTTTTGACAATTTTCATCCCAGACAATTGCCTGATCTTTTTTCAACAATTTAAACATTGGTTCACACGTGGCTGTGAGATGAGATATGAACCGAGCAATGTAATTCAATCTCCCCAAAAAGCCACGAACCTCTTTCTCTGATTTTGGCGCTGCCATTTCTTGTATAGCTTTTATTTTTGCAGGATCAACCTCAATTCCTTTTTCACTAACAATAAACCCCAATAGCTTTCCAGATCTCACCCCAAAGGTGCACTTATTAGGATTCAGCCTCAGCCTGAATTTCTTAAGCCTCTCAAACAATTTCAGAAGATTCACCAGATGCTCTTCCTCCGTCTGGGATTTGGCAATCATATCGTTAACATAGACCTCAATCTCTTTATGCATCATGTCATGAAAGAGCGTCGTCATAGCACGCTGATATGTTGCCCCAACGTTCTTCAAACCAAAGGGCATCACTTTGTAGCAGAACGTTCCCCACAGGGTAATGAAAGTTGTTTTCTCCATATCCTCCGGCGCCATCTTAATCTGATTATAGCCCGAAAAGCCGTCCATGAAGGAAAACACAGAGAATTGAGCGGTATTGTCGACCAACACATTAATATGAGGAAGCGGGAAGTCATCCTTAGGGCTCGCCTTGTTCAAATCCCGATAGTCAACACACATCCGTACCTTACCATCTTTCTTTGGTACAGGTACTATATTGGCGACCCAAGGAGGGTAAGTTGTAACAGCTAGAAAACCAGCGTCCCACTGTTTCTGTACTTCCTCTTTAATCTTTACGGCCATATCTGGTCTCGTTATTCTGAGCTTCTGCTTGACCGGCGAACATTCCTCACGCAATGGCAAGCGGTGGACCACAATATCAGTGTCTAGCCCAGGCATATCTTCATAAGACCAAGCAAAGATGTCACTATACTCTCAAAGCATCTCGATCATTCTTTGCTTGATATCGCTTTGCAGCGCAACCCCTATCCGAACATTCCTGACAACTTCCTCATAACCTAAATTAACGACCTCAATTTCCTCCTGATGAGGCAGAATGATTTTCTCTTCTTGTCTTAAAAGTTGAGTCAGCTCTTCTGGTAAGTCGTCGTCCTCACCAATCTCTTCCTTGGCTTGAAGTACAGGATGCTCAAAGTCGAAGCGAGTCATAGGGAGTTCTTGATCGGTGTCATCTGAAATATGGATCCTGCAAGGGACATGGTTAAATTCTTCAAATGATATGCAAACAAAGCACACAACCACGTTGCCATTTTATTGTTAAAATAAAAAACAGAAAAACAAGGATCACAAAATTTGCATGAGAAAAACGCCTTTATTTGATGATTAAAGCAAAGCATACACATAAACAAGTAGGCCCTGAAATAAAATCGGTATGCCCCGGGTAGGACATAGGATTGTACAATAATCGAAAAAACAAGGCATTACTATTTTGTCGTCACTTGAATAAAGTCCTGAATAGACCAATTGCATAGGCTTTGTCCTGACACGCTGGGCTTGATCCATGAATCCATGTCACAGTCGTTATCTCCATCTTCACTGTCAGACACAACATTAATTCTTTCAAAATTGACTCCTCCTGGAGTGAACACAATCAGCCCCTTGAACCGTGGCGCGCTCTGTGATGAAGATGACGACGACGGGCGATATCCCAAGCCAAACTTGTCCTGCTTAACAGGAATCTCCAGAACTTGGCCCCAACCTTTAGTTTCCCCAGCCTGAACTACCGCTTGGGCTTTTCTGCACGAAGACATAGCCACCTCTGGCCCTTCTCTTATGACAAGAGATTTGTCTTTGATCTGCACCCCTTCAAAAGCTTGGCACAATGTCTCGTGGACCTCACCATCCACTTCGACATATTTGAACGACGACAGGTGACTTACCAGGATATCTTCATCCCCCACACACTGTGACAATGCTACCGTCGACCATATACTTGAGCTTTTGGTGCAACGTAGACGTTACAGCCCCTGCAGAGTGAATCCAAGGTTGTCCAAGCAAACAGCTATAAGCTGGCTGAATATCCATGATATAAAACACAGTATCAAACACCTCTGGACCAACCTGGATTGGTAAAGTCAATTCCCCAAACACGGACCTTCTAGTCCCGTCAAAAGCTCTCACCACCAAGTCACTTGGTGTGCATATTACGCCTCGGGTATCCAGCTTCAAAAGCGCCTTCTTGGGCAACGCATTCAAGGACGAACCAGTGTCGACAAGGACATGAGACATAACGATTCCCCTATACTCAACTGAAATATGCAACACACTGTTGTGGTTGCGGCCCTTGGGTGTTAAATCAAAATCTGTAAATCCAAGGCCATGCCCTGCGTTCACGTGCGTAATCACTCCTTCGAGCTGATTGACGGATATCTCCTGGGGTACATAAGCAGTGTCAAGAGCTTTCAGCAAAGCGTTCCGATGAGCCTCGGAACAAAGTAACAATGACAAAATCGAGATCTTGGAAGGCGTCTGCTGCAGATGATCAACAATTTTATAATCACTCTTCCGGATTAGCCTCATAAATTCTTCCACATCCTTAGTCAAAGCCTCTTTTTCCTTCCTTCATTGACTTTACCCTTCCCTTTGGGGATTCTCTCAGCCTCTAAATCGGGTGTTGCAAAAATTCTACCACTGCGGGTTATGCCCCCTGCCCCCATAAGGTTATCAACTGACTCTACCAACGGGCTATCCAGGTTAATCTTTTCTCCATTGCAGTAAACCTCCACCCCATAGTTCCAAGGGATGGATTTAGTGCTTTCATATGGAATGGGTCCAGCTTTGGTTATGGTGATGGTCGGCCCCTTGGGAGGCGCAGATATCGTGACAGTCTTAAACGGGATCGTAACCGTTGCAACTTCGCCTTGCTTTTCAACTATTTCCTCAATAGGTTTCTCTTCAGCAGTACGGTCGAATTGCAGCGTTTCTTCATCAATCAGACCTTGAATACTTCTTCTTAAACTATCACACCCCTCAGGCCGGGCTAAACAGTCAACACAATCTGCATCACAACCAGGGAAGATTCCCCCCTTCAGCAACCCACTCTTTACACAACCCAGAGGTGTCTTCAATTTATCTACATGCATGATCAAATTCAGACTGATATCTTCCAAGATAGCACTCACCTTTGCAGATTCGTGAGGCGGCATTGGATTCTTCTCGACATTGGGTGCCTCATTACCAAAGTTTATAGCCTTACTATCTATCAGGTCCTGCACTTTGTGTTTGAATGCGTGACAATTCTCTAAGCTGTGACCGGGTGCCCCGGAGTGGAATTCACAATGTGCATTGGCATCATAACCAATAGGAGGCGTTCCCTTCGGCGGAGCTAACATTCTTTTCTCAACAAGCTGCAGTTGCAATAAAGTTGGAAGAAGATGAGCATACGGTACTGGAGGCACATCAAATACTCTTTTCACGGACCTATCCCTATCCTGAATTCTTCACTGAGCAGGATGCTGCTGGCTCTGCTGCTGCCGCGGCTGTTGTTGCTGTTGTTGAGTTACGGGAATTGTCACACTAGCAATCTGTTGCTGATGGTATTGGTTCTGACCTCTACCTCTTCCTCGGGAGCTGTATATTGAATTAGTATCCCCCTACTTTTTATTCCCAAAAACCTTCTTACCACCTCCAGCTGAGGTTGATTCTCCTGCTTGAATCTTACCGATCTTGACGCCGTTCTCTATACGTTCTCCCAAGAGTATCATATCAGAAAAACTACTCATCGTATAACCGAGAAGCTTATCATAATACAAACCAGAGAAAGTGCCCACAAAGAGATCCATCAGTTCATGCTCTACCATGGGTGGCTGCACCCTGGCTACAAGCTCACGCCACCTCTGGGCGTACTCTTTAAAACTCTCGCCATTCTTTTGAGAAAGATTTTGAAGTTGGACCCTGTTCGGAGCAAGGTCGCTGTTATACTGATAATGCTTTACAAAGGCTTCCGCCAACTCTTTCCAGCTACTGATTTGAGTGGGCTCTAACCCCATATACCATTCGAGTGACGGTCCATACAAGCTATCTTGGAAAAAATGCATCAGCATCTTTTCGTCATTAGAATAAGCAGACATTCTCCGATAATAAGACCGCACATGAACTCTTGGGGCAGGTATCCCCCTTATACTTGTCAAAAGTAGGCGCTTTGAACTTGAGCGGCACCCTCAAGCCAGGAACCGACCCTATATTAGCCATGTCTAACCCCATGGAATTATGATTAGCCAGACCTCTCACTTGTTCCTCCAACAGCTTAAACCTTCAGTCATTTTCTGTGGGCACCTCGAAACCCCTGCCCAGCGGAGGGAAAGCATCTTCTTGACGATCCTCGCCCCAATGAGAATCCTCATTATCATACCCAGTGTAAGCGGTATTAGGAACAAAGCTAGTCTGATTAAACCTGGGACCATACCCCACATTACCAAAGCCCTGATTAGTAGCACTCGGCCCAAAACCAGCATTGTAGGCACCCATTCCAACACCGTTGTTGCTTGCGTTGCCAAAACCTGCATTGCCAAAGCCCTGATTACCATAACCTACATTGGCACCACCAATACCTACACCAGTGTTTCCAACACCAACACCAAAACCAGCATTCCCAGTTCCAACATTAAAACCAGCATTTCCAGCCCCAACATTTCCGTTGGTTTCCACATGTACGTTACCACTACCAGCTACATTCTCATTTCCAGCCCCATTACCGTTCTCAGTAGTATTGAGAACGACCATTGGTACAACATCACGCGCTCGAGGAGTCCCGAATTGAGAAGGATTAGTAGCAACTCCGCCATGTAGCACACCATGACCGTCAAACCGTGCAATCAAAGGCTGCACCAGAGTCTGAAGCTGCTCTTGGCCCTTAGCCACAGTTTCCATAACATGCATGAACTGCGCCATCGTGTCGCGCATCTCCTACATCTCAGCTTGCATTTGATCCATAGGTTTCTTGCAATTACTTTTCATAGAGTAGCAGCGAATTCGCTGATCGACTATCCTGAAACCTGCATCAACAGAGGGTTAGAAAAATAGCCTGGAGTACCGGTTATGCAAATGATTCATGCAAATGCAAACGTGTGTCCGTGCCTTGGGGGGATTCCCCCCCCCCCCCCCCCCCCCGATCCTAGTTTCCAAGGCAAATAAAGTCTAACATCCCATCATGGGAAAGAAATCCTCATATATTTATCTAGAAAAAAAAACCCGCGCGGGTAGCGTACAACTATAATCACATACAACTGAAGCAAAAGGCGTGACCCCATCCAACAGGCCTGGCGGTGGTCAGCATATCACTGCATAAAATGTACAAAGAAATATAAAGAAATCAAGTGCGGCTACGGGCGTGAAAATCCTCTAGTAACTTCTTCGTAGTGGGATGATCAGGCTGAATGAGCAGACCCTGGATCAGCAAATCCCTCTGCCTGATAGAAGCTGGGAGGTCTTCGACGACGTTCCCACAAACACCTTCTTCAGAACGGTTTTCCACCCTACTCCTCTTAGCGTTAGCTCGGAGTTGATAATCCATTAGGTTCGCCTTGGTCTCAACAAACCTATACTGGACGTCTCGTCAAAGTGAGGCTTCAGCCTCTATCTTCTTGTCTTTGACCTCTATCTGAGCTTCCAACTGGGCTATCTGTTACTTCAGCTTTTCTTCCCGCTCTTTGTGGCTAGTCAAAGTGTTGTTTCACAATTTCTCATACTTGGACAACTTCAGGTATACCCTATCCAGATCCTGCTTCTTGGTGGTCAACACCCCGTGCACTGCCTTCAGGTCCAACCCAAGACGCTCTCTAGAATCAGTCTCCTTGGTCAAATTACCGCCCAAGTGGTTGATCATCTCTGTCTGCTTCTTGCAGGTGTAGACGACTTTGTTCTTTTCACTCTGGAGTTGAGCAATCTCTCTCTCTCTCCAGCTCTTTGTTGCCCTTTCGTAGCTCTTCCTTCTCTCGGAGTACCTGGTTGAACTTCTGAATATCAACTGTGGTAGGCTCTTTGTACACGGGAGGATTCAATGGTTCCACTGCAGGAAACGGCATTAGACACTTGGCGGCTCTTTCTCGGACCTAGGCCACATATGGATCAAAGGCCTTGTTGTCGCTCTTTCCTAGCAAGACTTTTCCCTTTCGGTGAATATTGCTCCAAGCATTTTGTACCTTAACCAAAGTATCACCTTCAAGCAAGCCTGCGAGATACAGAGATTCCTGTATCTCTTCCTCTTCAGGAGGACCTCGTAGTGCATACCCAAACTGTCGTACCAGCAGAGAGGGATTGTAGTTAATACATCCATTCCTTCCGACCAAGGGGACGTTAGGAAAGCCACAACAACTATGCACAATCTCTTTGCCCAGTAGATCTCTATCAAACCAGATGATATTGTCAGCAGACAAACCCATCAAACGTGCGGACCAGGGTGAAGACTCAGCAGAATCAATGAACGGACCCGTCTTAGGAAGATGGCTAGCAAACCACTTATACAGTAAAGGAGCACAACATGCCACGTTTTTCCCCTTTCTGTTTTCATTTTTGCTGTGAACTGAATGGTAGACGTCTCCGAGGAGAGTGGGTACTGGATTCCCGAAAGAAAATATATGGCAGGAATCCATACTTATGAAGTCCGGATGACTTGGGAATAACACAATCCCATAAATGCAAAGGGCTAAGAAGGCACTGAATACATCCCAGCGACCCTTCTTGCAAACTTTTAGGCCTTTTCCATCAGGAAAGGTAAAGAGAAACCCTGAACCCCAATCTTCCTGAACACCATCCCTTTCAACTCTGAATCATCCACATGAAGAGCGGTAGTCAAATTACCCAAGTCAGGTTCACCATCAACACGGTAATAAGGCATCTGATTTAACAAAGGCACCCCCAGCAAGTCAGAATACTCTTCCAAGGTCGGAGCTAGGACATAGTCTGGAAAAACGAAGCATCTGAGCTGCGGGTCATAAAACTGCAGAAGGGCGTAGAGGTCGTTCAACTCGTACGTAGAAAGCTTACACACAATACCCAGAAGTCTTCCATAACTCTTTCTGAAATTCTCCATCACTGTCTTATCAGCCAAAGAAATCAAAGCCCGTAACTCTCGGATGTCAGGTGTTGGTAGCTTGTAAGCCACAGTCTTCTTCAGAGATGCCATATCAGCCATGAGGATCAAGATCACTAGAACCAGGGGAGAAATATGCACCTGCAACACAGACACACGTTAATGATATGCAAATGAGGATGTAAAATGCAAAATGCAATCATGCAGCAGGAGATCAAGATGATTGTGCTGTTGAGGAGACCAAGGCTCTGTTTCAACATAATCACAATACTGCTTTGATGATAAAACCCTGAAGAGGACTAATAATTATGCACTGTCGAGAACGAACACATCTTTGATGATAAGAACCCTCTGATACCAACAAAACGAATTCAATGTCAAGAAAACCAGGTTGTCTGAAGGTTAAGGTTTCTTGTAATGACCCTACCCTGCTCACAGGTATGGACCTAATCACGTACAAGGTATGGCATCCTATGTGTTCATCAGCGTCACAGACTTTCAAGAAACGATGATACGATACCCAGGAAGGTGTGGCATCATCATCTCTTGAAGCGGCCTCACTTAGCTGAATCCCAAATGATCGGTCCCCAGAGTCGACAATTCTCAGATCCAAAATCCCCTCGAGTCCAAAGGACCGATAGGAAGTCATCAAAGAGAACCTCGTCTGAGTGTGGATTACATGGGAACTGATGCAAGCAAAGCAAGCACGTCCACCACTAATCCACTCTAATACTATGTATATGCTCTCAAGCCTGGGCCTGGCTTCTCACTCATCAGAATGCCCCTCCCATAACAGCACAGATAATCATACTGAAAATAAAATGCGGAAAGTAAAATGCGATAAATAAACACAACCTAACAAGTAAACAAACAAGCGCTAGGATTGACTCGTAGGGGACGTTGGATCCCCATCAGAGTCGCCAGCTGTCGCTACTGCGAAAATAAGGTACCGGCAAAACAGAAGAGTCACCACCTTTCATTATTTATCCCATAGAAAGGGAAAGGAAACGATCGGAAAAACCTGACGAAAAGGTATAAGACAAGGTCATCGCAACCAAGTCTAGATTCGGGAGTCGGTTAAGCAAGGGGAAGGTATTAGCACCCCTCACGTCCATCGTACTCGATGGGGTCCATGCTTGTTGTGTTTATCTGACGGGTTGGTTTATCTATCTACTCTAAAAGGTCGGTCTGAAAAGAAAAGAAAATGACTCGGCAGAACACAACAGTTCTATGCCTACGTATTCCCGTCTGGAACGAGAAATCAGAGTCAATGTAGTTCGCCTAACTACGAGTGAAAAGGGGGGAAGGTTGCTCACCGAGATATCGCATCTCGTGCCTACGTACTTTCACACGGCGTGAAAGATTAGAGCAAACGTAGTTCGGGCAAACAAGACCACAGGTTGGTTTGAAACGTTTTACCCGAGTAGGGTTAACAAACGGTTCCAGCAGTTGGTGTATGCAACTCGCTCGTCAGATACGTAGGCGTTTACCGTTTGCGGTAGAACCGAGAGTTAACAAAACTCTCCTTATGAAAAGGGTTGCCAAGGATTAAAGGTCCCAGAGGACAAAAGGAATTTGATCTTTGTTTTCTGTTTTTTACGGAAGAAGTATTTTTTATGGGTGTTTGTAGTTAGTACAGCTCTAGATACTATGACCTGGGAACGAATGCGTCGCATATCGTCCAAAGGACGTATACTAAACACTCTAGACGATTGAGAGGAGGCCGCTCAATTATCATTACCCAAGTAGCTTAAGGCTCGTAACGCGCTTGTACTAACGTGCCTTTATTACATTTTTTACTATTGTTTTGAGATGAGAAGAGGAAGGACACACTAAAGGGGAACTAATCCAATCCTAAAGTTGTCATGCAAAGTTGATCCTATGATTGAGGTTAGGAGGGAGCTACCTAATGTTATCATGCATGGTTAGAACCCTAATGTCAGTCACATTCCAACTTGAAAAAGAAGAAATGGAAATCCTAAGGGAACATGGCAAAGGAAAGCAACAACAAAAGAAATAATCTGAAAGCAATAATTGTAAGTAAAATGCATGCAATGCAGCAATACAAGAAGAAGGAGACAAACTCAACTTCTAGAGCAAACAAGCAAAAGCCAAACAGTAACAGACAAGCAGAGGGAGACAGACTCAACCTCTAATGTAAACACACAGATAAAAAGAAAAACAACACACAAGTAAGGGGAGGATCACCTCAACCCTTAATGCAAACAAGCAGAGGGAGACCCACTCAACCTCTAAGCAGTCATGCTCCTAACCTAAGATATTCTAGACATGAACCTATTCTAATGCATCAAGCAATTCAAACAAGGAAGAGAAACCAAAATGAGCAACAGGGGAATGCATAGAATAGGTTCATAAGGTTTATAGGGCTTAGTGAAGTCCATTCAAGAAGATTCAAGGCCTCAAGACACCCGGATCGTCAACAGTCGACTCGGTAGTCACCGATTGATCGAACGGTTGACCAAAAAAGTCAACTCTCCAACCATAAGGAATTTGACTTCAAGATGTGATTCAAAAATGTTCCTTATGTCATATTACATCTACCCATAAAATTTCATGATAGTTGGATCAAGGGTTGAGGAGTAATCGCAAAAGTCGGGAATTAGGGTTTTAAAAGGGGCAAAACCATAACTCCTTAACCACACATCCAATTGAGTTGGTTCAAAGCTCATTTGAAAGCTCTTGGCAAGTCCTACAAAAGTCTCCAAGTGGTCCATGATCAGAAAATGCATAGATTTGGAGTTATGATCAAATTTATTTCAAGAAGGGAAAATAACTTAGAGAAATTTCACTTTTAAGCTCATTTTTTAGCAAATTTGAGAGGCTTTTTGGCCAAGTTCCTTTGAGAATTTGAAACTCATGAAAGCATGAATGTTTTAGATCTATTTGAGGGCTTTCTAAAAAGTACTAGAACATCTAAATAGCATTTGTGAGCTGAGAGTTATGGATTTGGAAAGTTGGTGTTTTCACACTTGAGTCCCACATTGACAAAATTTCAAAAATCCATTCTTTCATCAATTGGACCAATCTCAGTTTTTGAATCATGTTTTATCTGATATGTAGAGACTTTTAAGCATGGAAGTACAAAGGAAATGCAGAGGAAATGGAATTAGCCAAGCTTGCAAGTGGACTTGCAAGTTTACTTGCAACTTGCATTAAAATATCATAAAGCAAGCAAGAGGTGGAAAGTGAAATCTGAACCAGCCATCAACCTACACTCTCTAGCCTGACTTTAGACACACTAAACTCATCATAACACTTGAATTCAAGATTACCTATCAGCCAAGAAAGCTCTTTTGGGAGGTTGGATCCAAAAAGTAACTTTTCCCTCCTAGGAAGGAAATCTTCAAATCTGCCCACTACCCCCATTTGCCTATAAATAAAGGCATTCCCCACTTCATTGAGGATCAGAGATCTCTCAAAAAAACCAGAGAAATACAAAAGCTCTCACTCTTTCACTCTTTGCTCCCATTCCCACAAAATCACAAATCCACCAAAACCATGAAAAATCTGTCTTGACAGTCCAGCTGCCAAAACCATTCCTCCACACTCAAACTCACCAAACATCATCCCCACAATCCATAAATATGATATAGAAGGTGTTCCAACCATTGAACCTCTCAAAAAACCTCATTCTCCAAAAAGCCAACTTCCATACCAAGTTACTTTGACCACAATGCACAAAATCAGTCAAAACTTGTTCTAGACATTTTCTTGGTGTTCTAATCACTCAAACACCTCATATATATCACATCTCAACTGTCCAAAGCATTGAGGATCATTGGTCTAGCTTATTTCTCCAACTGTCTTAAGGACTGCAATCTTGCTTCACAAAGAAGAAATCTCCAAAGCTAGGTGCATTTGAAGTTCCTCTGGGTTTCTTGGTGTTTCAATCTACTCAATATAGTCTGCAAGAGGTATGTAGACAATCAACCTCCTCATTTATATCATAATCTCATGTTTGGCATTTTTTGAGCTTGTGGTAGTATTGAAAAAGTGTCATTTTCATGTCAAAATTCTGTTTTGGAGGCAACTTGCATACCATTTTTTCATACCAGCATGTTTTGAAGTCATTTTGGTGTTGAAACTCATTTGTGAGTATATTTGGAAGGTGTGTGCATGATTGTTTTGACTAGAATATGCCTAAAATTGATTTTGGGTTTTTCATGCACCTCAAAGTGGTAAGGAGCAGTTTGAATATCATTTTCTGCCATAGACTGTTTTGGACTGATGTTTGTGTTTGTTCTCATTCATTACCATGTATGTAATGTGTGTATGTGATTCACTTGATCAAAGTATGCATAAAACTGGTTTTTGACTTTTCATGGACACCTCAAATGCCAAAACTGCAGCCCACACACCCTTTGTTACCACAGACTGTTTTGGACCTCTATATGTGTTTGGTTTCTTTTGTTACCATGAATATGATGTGTAGGTATGATCCAATTAGGCTGATTATGCTTAGAACCTAGTTTTGAACTTTTCATGTATGTGTAAGGCATAATACCACAGCTTGGATACCATTTTTCATCACAGACCTCTTTGAACTATTTTGTGTGTTTGAACTTGTTCAACAACATATATGTGAGCTGCTTGCATGACTTACTTGATCAATTTGTGCTTAACATAAGAACTGAACACCATCTTGCATTTCATCAAAACATCAATTTGCAACTTGAACCTCATTTTCTGTCACAGTCTGTTTAGGCTCAATCTTTGTGTTCAAAATCTTCCATCATCATGCTTACAATGTGTGTATATGGCCTATTGGATTTAAGTATGCATAGAACTAAACTGAGCATCCTTCATGCATCAAAACTTGCTATTCTTGCAATTTGAACATCATTTCTCATGACAGTTTGTTTTTAGCCCCAATTTGTGTTTGAATTCACTCAATACAATGTATGTGTGGTGTGTGGATGATTAATTTGACCTGAACATGTTTGGAATTGAAACTGAGTATATTCATGCACTTCACAAATACAAACTTGCATCTTGATCTCCACTTTTCATACCAGTCAACATTGAGCCATAATGTGTGTTCATTTTCATCTAATATCATGTATATGATGTGTATGTATGCTTAACTTGATTAAATTGTGCCTAGAACCAAAACTGAGCATCATGAGGATTTGCACTTGTCAAAACATGCATTTAGAATACCATTTTTCATAACATACCTTTTTGAGCCCTTCTTTGTGTTTGAATTATTTCAATAGCACATATGTGAACTGTGTACATGATTTGTTTAATCAAAAGATGTCTAGAACATGAACTGAGTTTTTTAATGCATAACCAAAACACCAAAGTGCATTTTGAAAGTCATATTTTGCCACAGGCTGTTGTGAGCTGATTTTTGAGCATGAGCACATTCATTAGCATATATTTAATGTGTATGAGTGATTAATTTGATCAATATGTGCATAGAAACTAAATTGCCTCACAGCCTGCATATCACCCATGACAAAATTGCAACTTGTATAACACTCTTCACCACAGCTTGATTTTAACCACAGCTTGTGCTTACACTCATTCAATAACATTTTTGTGGTGTGTGTGTATGGTTACCCTGATCTAAAACTGATTGGATTATGAGTTTCATTTCAAAATGCATTTTCAAACATCCACATGCAAGTGCTATCAGGTTTTGATTTGAGGGAGAAATTTCAAAAAACCAATGCCACCATCATGTTCCTCATTTAAAAATACTCAATTTAGACCTAAATTTTGTTGAAATCCATGGAGAATTGATCATGTTATGAGTGAAAATGCAAAACTGGTTTGGTGTGTGTTTGTCTTACCCAGCCTGCCTTGAATACACGCCCTATATGTTTATGGGGTGGCATTTGTACTTGGATGTACAGCCACCCCAGTGGTAATCAACTTACTCTTAAGCATGCGTTTCACCAGCCAGACCAGGGTTCGATCCCTGAGGGGGGATCAACCCTTTTTGCATTTTATTTTTCAATTATGTTTGTTTTGTTTTCTTTCTCTTCTTCCATTTCCTATCCAGCGCGCATGTGGTGCCTTGGTGGTTGATGTGTGTGTTTGTAAACACAAGGGCCTGGGTTCAACTCCCAGCTTGGCCCTTTCTCCTTTTTTTATTTGTTCGATTATTTGTTTTATTGTCATAAATTATATCAAAACTTCAAAATTTCATAACTTGTTCATATTTTATCATTTTTGATCCATTCTTTTTGCAACACGTTCATGACAATGTCTAGTTTCATTTAATGTAAAAATATTTCAAATTTCTTGTAGTCAATGCTTTTACCTACTTGAAAGTTGGTTTGTTTTCAGGATCGTCATCTTGCATATAGTTGAATTATCTTTCATGCCATGTTTATTTTTATCTCGTGAGATTTATTGACATGTGTTTCTTTTGTGTTTATTAATATATCAAAGCTCTGTTTTCTATTGGTTACCACCATGAACTTACATATCTTCCTCATAAAAAACCTCGGTCCAGTACCGAATTCATTTTCATAAATACCTTCAATTATAAAAATCATTTTTCTCTTTGTGTTGAACTATATTAAGAAAGAGTTAAGTGTAGACTTTTTTCTCTCTGAGTATTAAGACACTCACTGTAGTGTGAGGGGTCTTGATACTCATCTGTCAATACAAAGACGCAACTTTATCCATCAACTATCTTTATCTACCATCCCTCTCTTTTCATAATTTCCTTCCGAAACCTTTATGACTTAAAACCTCGGTCACGCACCGAGTGCATTTTCAAACTCATTTTCGTAACAAAACTTGATTAGTCGTGGAGTGGTTAGGCGTAGGCCTTCTCATACCCTGAGTGCTGAGATTTACCGTAGGGTTTACGGTCACAAAGCACTTACCATTCAAAACCAAAATACTTTAATAAGAGAATGAAGTTCTTTTTGTATTTGAATTAAAGAGAGAGGATTGAGTGTAGTCTCCTTCCTCTCCAAGTGTCAGGATATTCACTTTAGTGTGGGTGGTCTTGATACTTGTCTTTCAATACAAAGACGCTACGTTTTCCACACCTTTCATAACAAAAACTTTGAGATAAAGAATTGGGTACTACCCGTAGGGGTTACTATCCGAGGACTTATCTCGCCCCTAAAAACAATTCAACCAATCAAACGTGACATCTTTCCTCACATGGCGAAAACTAATCAATCTTTCAAAAAGGATATGTTACGTTCGTTCTATCGCAAACAGGTAACGCATAAGTCTCCTCACATGCGAGCAGCAAAACACCTAAAATGCTAGAATGCGCATGATAGCATCATCCATAAAAATATCAACAAACCGTAGGCCGAACTACGACTGCTCTGATTCTTTACGTCTTCAAGTAAAGATACGTAGGCACAAGGGTCACAATCCTTGCCGAGCACTTTCTCCCCATATTTGTAGTTCCCCGAACTATGCCGACTCTGACTTTCTCACATCTATTGAGAATACGTAGGCATAGGACTGCGAAGTCCTACCGAGTCTATTCTTTCTCCCGTCTTCCCCGTTGCCTCCTTTCTTAGTTTCTAAACCCTCTTTCTTTACCCTTTGGAAAACACTTTTATAGCATAAAATTTAAGCATATATAATCACACATTGACAAGCAAATGGTTCCCATCGAATACGATGGATGCGAGGGGTGCTAATACCTTCCCCTCGCATAACCGGCTTCCGAACCCGTTCTTTGTTGCGAGACCACCTTATCCTTCCTTTTCTTTAGGTTTTCTCGATATTTTCCTTTCCCCTCATGGGATAAATAAAATTCGGTGGCGAATCTTCTGTCCTTCCCTTTTTCGCCTCCCTGTCGTTGCACGATGCATTTTTCGAGTAGCGACAGCTGGCGACTCTGTTGGGGACTAGCCAAACCTAGTTTGCTTGTCGCATATGCGATTTATTTGCTTTTGTTATTTGTTTGCATTGTGTTCTTTCTAACATGTTGGGTTTATTTGGGATTGGTTTATGAGAATAAAGCTTCCTACCCAAGCTTTCAAGGATACACTAAGTTAGGAGGTGGTTTCTTTCTGATTTGCGAGACTTAGGACTCATTGAGTTGGATCGAATTCCACCACTCAGATGAGACCCCGTTGGGATGATTATGTCTTACATGTAGTCGTAATGGCGTTTTTATTTCCGACGTGGGAGTCTGTGATTCTGAGGACCTTTGTAGAACCTTATTCCAAAGGTTGCTAAAACATAACTCTGTGTGCATCCTTTGAAAGGATTACCGTCTTACGAGTAGTCATTCTGATGGGAAACTTTTGAGGGTTAGTACATGGGACTTTGTTTAAAGCCTTTGGGATACCCTCTTATAAGCTATTAGGTTGCCCACCCGATGGAAGATATACCTTTTGTTGTTGTCTTGCAGGATCTGTGACCTTGATCCTTAATGTTGATATGTTCTCGTGTGCATTCGTAAAACATTGCATTTGTATAAGCATCTCTGCATCATTTTGCATTTTCTTCCCAAACCAGATATCGAGGGCTTACCCATCCTCTGTTCATAACCTGCAGTTGATTTCCCGACACTCCCATTGAACTTGTAAGAGCTGTGAAGCATTTGAAGCAAGAGGAACGTAGACACCTTGAAAGGCAAAGTCAAACAATGCAAGCCGAGGTAGCTATGGAGCAGAAGCGGTCTATGGAGCAGATTCAAGCAGAGTTGGAGGAAGTCCGAAGCCAGATGGGACAATTCATGGTGGATATACAAGCTTTGCGTTAGGATCAAAAAATGCTCAAGGAAGAAGTTCACCAAATAAAAACTCAGATGGGCCAGATTATGGAAGTCATGAAAAATGTGCTAAGAAAGGACGAAAATCTTAGGCCCGAGGTCGCAGTAGAAATGATCGTCCAACCCGTGCCTGTGGAATATCTTCAAGAGCGCGATATGCCTCGTAGATCTCTTGCACAACCTGAGGTTCCAAGATTTTCCCGTCAGCAGCTACCTCCTGTTTCCCAGGACAATCCTGAGTTTAAGAGGTGTGTGCAAAGGACGAAGCGCCCCAAAAGAATTTTCGACTGGATCCCTATGACTTATACTCAATTGTTGTAGCTCTTGCTTCAATTTTGATTAGTTGAACTTCGGACTCTGGCTCCGTATGTTGGTAAGCCACCACCTGGCTATGATGCAAATGCCCACTGTGATTTCCATTTTGGGGCACCGGGCCATAATGTGGAAGAATGCAAAACTTTTAAACACAAAGTTCAAGACTGAATCAATTCGAAAGCATTCAAGTTCACGCCAAGTGGTATGAGAGTGCCAGGTAGGCTTATTCCAGTTGTAAAAGAAATGGATATCCGGGCATTCTCCCCCGAAGCTGCATCAGGTCAGGAGTGTATCTTACAATCTTCGGTTTTAGAATCTCCATGCCCACAACTATTGCCTGTCCCTAGGCCAAATTTGAGGATGAAATTGCCTACACGTGAGGAATGCTCTAATCAGTACCAACAACCTTATGTTCCTCAGCAACAAAACCATCAACGCCAAAATCAGAGGAGGCCTTGCAACAACTTGGAAAGAAGGATTGCTCCTCTTCATCCAGTACCTATGTCGCAGAGTCAACTTCTGCCATATCTAATTCAGAATTCTTTGGTGGAACCGAAGTCTTTCAAGCCATTGCCAGAGCCTTACCCTCCTGGGTACGATCCCCACGTTCAGTGTGGATATCATAAAGGATCCAAGGGGCACTCGACTGAAGAATGCAAAGCCTTCCAGGCCAAGGTGCAGCAATTGATTGACAAAGGGTACATATCATTTCCAGAGGGAGGTTTGGTCATCCATGTTAACCTCTCAGTTTTCTAAAGCTCGAAAATTTCAAGGGTCATCTCCCAAAGCCAGTGGTCTAGATAGGCAGACGTCCTCAACATTGGCAGTCCTTGGGCACTTTTTTGCATTTACTTCTTGTTAATTGCTACTTGTGTTTAAACATTGTTATTTTGAATGGTGATATTAATGAAATGATTATGCATTTTCCGAATCAGTCACATCGTATTCACTAATTTTCCCCACTTATCACAATCACAGACACATACATCTTCTATCAACTCCACTCTACCGTTGTTGTTTTAGCAAATATTGGAGGGAGGATGACGAAAACGAAATACCCATAATTGCAAATTGTATGCTTTCGGACAAAATCTCGTCAATGATGTACATGCATTGTTTCAATTCCCCTAAACACCGGAGATATAAGGAGTTAATCCCTAGTCAACCACTTCGAGCCTAGAAGTAGGAGTTTCTTTCGGACTTTTAAACCCTTAACACTCAACCAGGGGTAGGGTAGTTGTTCAGTTAATCCAATCCCGCACTCGAATCAACAAAGAAAAATCCAAAGACAAAAGGGTTATTCATCAATAATCCATGACATGGCAGTCACAATCCTCCAACAAAATCCAAAAAAAATAGAAAGCCGGCTAAGTCAAGCACCTCAAAGGGGACTTAGGCAAAAATCAAGGCAATCCCGATGGATCTGACAAACAAAATCAGTCCATGCAAAAGTTAGGGATCAATAAAGAAATCAAAAGAGGCTCTCAAACCCTCAACAAAAACAAAATAAGATTCAGTGGCCACCCGAATCGAAAGGGTCCCTGACATTCATCGAAAAACAAAATAAGGTGATTGCCGTCTCGAGCAAACCTTGAACCATCAACCTTACACCATCAAGTTCGTAAGTGAAGAATTAACTGAACGTAGGGATGAAGGTCATCAAGAAGAAGGGATGGGTACAAATTATACTCTGAGCCTGATATCCTTTGTTTCTATAACCGTGAGCCAGACCATGCTACAACCCTCAAAAGACCTAATTGAGGTGAGGTTTATTCTGAAAGCATACTATTGCGAGGTTGCGTAACCTGACTCCTGACAAATTTGCTAATCATCAATACTAGTGTCAATATCCCTGCTATATCTTTCACACCAATCAATTCAACACAACGTGTGGACTAAATGGTCCATTCGTTTCACTATCACGACACTTAAATAAACGACGTTTCTTTCAAAAGTTGCATGAACTTTGCATTAAAACTACCATTCAAGAACAAACAATTTTATTTACAAGTCAGTAGTTGGCATTAAGGAAATTCCAACACGAAGCAATGAAACAGGACTGGACTATTCAGCGGTCTGGACCAGAACCAAGTATACCATAGAACCTTATGGATTTGGGGCATTAACGTCCGACGAATTTGGAATCAGTCAGTCTAAGGCAAATCCCCAAGCATCGTTTGAGTATGGGGAAAATCATTCAAGAAGTGGTTAATCGGAAGTAAATCACCTCGAGAATACAGATCAGGGGCAGGCCACCCAGAGTTTCTTCAAGCTAGGGGAAGATCCCTCCAATGTTCATTCAAGACAAGTTAAGTCGCTTCGACGCTCTTTTAAGAGCAAGATACTTCAAAAGGGTATTAAAGTAAACCACCAAGAGTCGGTTCATCAAGGGTGAATCCTTTCATGATACGAATTCTAGGGCAAGCCATCTTGAGGCCGTCTCATGGCAGGTTACCATCTTTTCAAAATGAACTTTCCCAAAGATCATACTAGGGTAAGTTTGAACTACACTAGGGCAAGTTACTCAACCAAGTTCATTTTCGTCAGCAACCATTGAGTTCAAGGCGAGTGTCGGGGAGTTGTACCTTCACCTTCCCACCTAAAAGTCCAATCTGCATTGGCAACCACAAACTACCAAAGACCGCCACGTTGGCATTTCCAATCACCCATTTGCAATCATATGCATCATACGCATCGCATTCAATATCATAAGCATACTGCTTCATAATCACTTTTGTATTATATGCATACCCAGAATCATATCATACTCTCCCAACACTTGCGTCGCCATGTGTTAGCATTTGCATTTGCATTTCCATTTATGGAACATCATTATCATCCAGCATTCACATATGCGAGTTCAGGTCCAGGATCAATTTCAAAAATTTCCAAGATCTTAATCGGCCCAGGCAGGGGCATTTTTCGTAAGACCGTGGGTGTTCCCCACGAAGTTATGCAGCCTTTTGTTGGACAAATTCCAGAGTTTCAAAATGATCATCATCCCAGTCAGGGGCATCATCTGCAAAATTATGGGTCTATCAAAAGTAGATTCAACCTAATCAGGGGCACATTATTCAGGGTCGTGAGTGTTCCTCATGGGAGTTATTATCATCCTTCTTTTGTGGCAATAGCTTGCAGCATATTTTCCATTATCCTTTTGGTAATGGATTCCCTTCATCCTTTTGGTGTTAGGGTTGTTTTCGTTTCGCTCCATCATCCTTTTGGTGATGGGTCTAGCATCCTTTTGGTGTTATGACTAGCGTCTCCGCTCCATCATCCTTTTGGTGATGGGTCTGGCATCCTTTTGATGTCATGACTAGCGTATTTTCCATTATCCTTTTGGTAATGGATTCCCTTCATCCTTTTGGTGTTAGGGTTGTTTCCGTTTCGCTCTATCATCCTTTTGGTGATGGGTCTAGCATCCTTTTGGTGTTATGACTAGCGTCTCCGCTCCATCATCCTTTTGGTGATGGGTCTGGCATCCTTTTGATGTCATGACTAGCGTATTTTCCATTATCCTTTTGGTAATGGATTCCCTTCATCTTTTTGGTGTTAGGGTTGTTTCTATTTCGCTCCATCATCCTTTTGGTGATGGGTCTAGCATCCTTTTGGTGTTATGACTAGCGTCTCCGCTCCATCATCCTTTTGGTGATGGGTCTGGCATCCTTTTGATGTCATGACTAGCGTATTTTCCATTATCCTTTTGGTAATGGATTCCCTTCATCCTTTTGGTGTTAGGGTTGTTTCCGTTTCGCTCCATCATCCTTTTGGTGATGGGTCTAGCATCCTTTTGGTGTTATGACTAGCGTCTCCGCTCCATCATCCTTTTGATGTCATGACTAGCGTATTTTCCATTATCCTTTTGGTAATGGATTCCCTTCATCTTTTTGGTGTTAGGGTTGTTTCTGTTTTGCTCCATCATCCTTTTGGTGATGGGTCTAGCATCCTTTTGGTGTTATGACTAGCGTCTCCGCTCCATCATCCTTTTGGTGATGGGTCTGGCATACTTTTGATGCCATGACTAGCGTATTTTCCATTATCCTTTTGGTAATGGATTCCCTTCATCCTTTTGGTGTTAGGGTTGTTTCCGTTTCGCTTCATCATCCTTTTGGTGATGGGTCTAGCATCCTTTTGGTGTTAGGACTAGTGTCTCCGCTCCATCATCCTTTTGGTGATGGGTTTGGCATCCTTTTGATGTCATGACTAGCGTACTTTCCATTATCCTTTTGGTAATGGATTCCCTTCATCTTTTTGGTGTTAGGGTTGTTTCTGTTTTGCTCCATCATCCTTTTGGTGATGGGTCTAGCATCCTTTTGGTGTTATGACTAGCGTCTCCGTTCCATCATCCTTTTGGTGATGGGTCTGATATCCTTTTGATGTCATGACTAGCGTATGTTCCATTATCCTTTTGATAATGGACTCCTTGCATCCTTTTGGTGTTAAGGTTAATCTTGTTTCTGCTCCATCATCCTTTTGATGATGGGTCTGATATCCTTTTGATGTCATGACTAGCGTATCCTTTGTTAGACTATGGCACAGATCTAGAAGGGGGGGTTGAATAGATCCCCAATTAAAATTTGAGTCGGTGCTACCAATTTAAAATTGGTTTTAAAAATGTTTTAAGTGCGGAAGCGGCCGAGGAGAAATATAGTCTAAAACGAACGGTTATTGGAAAACCGGATATACGTAAGCCTTTGGATTAATGACAATTTGGAAAAATAGAATCACAACACTAATTCCACTTATCAATTATTTACTTCAGTTGTAAGGATTCCTAATTCCAATGATTCAAAATTAAACCAAAACTAGATACACAAGTAAGATAATTTTGGTTCAAGCAATATATCAAACACTTGGTGTGCAAAAACACTCCAAGTGATATTTATGTTGAGTAAGTGATTTCAACCAGCCTAGTACAATGTCTTGCTGTACTTTGGAGTTAAAAACAGAGTTTTAACCTCTTACTCAATTGATATCACAATTTTGACAATAGAGCTTACACAAAAATTACTTATTTTGAGCCATAACGTAAATGCTGAAAATAGAGAAGACAAGTAATTTGGTGAGGCAGTTCCCCCGTCGTCCTCGCTTCGGGGTACGTCTGCCCTCAATTCTAAAACTAGAATTGAGATATATTTTATAGATATCACCTGTTTGAATGAACAGTTTATACAAGGATTGAGCAGCAAATATACAACAGAAATCTCAATGTGTTGAAAGTTGCCTTCACTCCTTGCCCCTTGATTCAAGCTGAATCAAGTTCTCCAATTTGTGTTGATGGACCTCCGACTCCAGCCACCTTATTGAATAACACGTTGTTGTTCAAACCTTTGGCTCCGGCTGATCTCAACAGCACTAAATCGAACCCGAGATCTTCCCTTCAAAATCATCGAATCCGCTATTAGACTTGTGAAGACCACCTCTTCACAATCACCTTCGCTCGATTGACCGTTGATGAAGAATCTCGTCCAAAAACCCCCCAAAATTCAAACCAATCTTGGAGGGTAAAATCCCAAAGGTTTTATTCAAGAAAGAACCTGTCACAATCTTCAACCCGAGCTTGATTCTCCAATCTATGCCTCGAACCTTATCACCTTGAATCTCTCATAAATGCATTTCAAAAATGATTGTGTGTAATTGAAATGTTGTGAGATGTTGAAGATGAAGATGATGAATCTTGGACACCTATTTCACTCTTTCTTGTTTTTGAACACATGAATCAAAAGAATATCAAATGTTAGTAGACACAAGTGTTTGAACAAGTATATATAGTGCCAACATAATTCTGGACATAACAGTATTTCAAATATGAGAGGGAAGTATTTTAAAACAGATTTTCCGCGCGAACGGTCGACCATAACAGGTATGTGCGTCGACGCATGGGCTGTGCTGTTTTGGAAATCTGGAAAATTCATCAGTATGCGTCGACCATATAGTCGGCGTGCGCTGACCCGTTGAAATCTATTTCCATTATGCGCCGACCCTATGGTCGACTCATGCCTTTACGCGCTGACCCGCTGGAATGTTGTTCCTTCATCCGCTGACCCTATGGTCGACACATGCTTTGTGCGCTGACTGGTTTAGACTTTTTCTGATGCATACGCCGACCCTATGGTCGACCCATGTCCTGCAAGCCTGCAAAAATTCATTAGTTTGAAGTCTTTCATGCCTTTGGTCATGATTGCATTTTGTCAACACAAAGTATATTCATTTCAGAAGTTTTAAGGCAAGCGTAAAAGGATATGGTGGGTGATACGTTGCATCTGGTTTAGTATATCTGAAATTCATAATTTCCAATCTATCCAGGGAATTTGTCATCATCGAAACCTGCATTAACCAATGTCTTGCAGACTTGTGTGATATGTGGCGATTTGCCTCCACATCCTTCATTATCCTTTTGGTAATGGATTCCCTACATCCTTTTGGTGTTAGGGTTAATCTTGTTTTCGCTCCATCATCATTGTGGTGATAGATCTGGCATCCTTTTGATGTCATGACTAACATGATTTCCATTGTCCTTTTGGCAGTAGGACCCTCACTTTCTTTTGATTTCAGAGCAGCGTTTTAAGTATACTATCGTCCTTTTGGTGATAGGCTTGTCATCCTTTTGGTGTCAAGTTTTCTCTGTTAACATCCTTTTGGTGTTAGCAACCTTTGCAAAATATCCAGTATTCCATTCCCCAAGTATTTATTTTCCCGGACAAATTCAGGGTCTTCTATATCTAATCATCTTCTACCTCGAAAGAATGAATGTCATGGCATTTCGTCTTACAAGGTTTAAGCCGATTAGATAGGGGCATCTGTCATACCCTAAATTTGCCCACCCTCTTTTTTTGATCAGAAGCATCAGTACGAGCCATCAGGTGGGTTTTGTTATCACAAAGTCATCAAAGAATCATCAGAGGGAATTCATAAGGAGCATGAAAAGAAGAATAAAGGAGAAGCCTGTTGAGTATCTCAAAAGGCATAATGGGGTTGGAATGATCATCCAGTTCATCTGCACAGTATCCAAGCAAAAAAGGGAAATTAGGATTTTCGATTAGGAAAAGTCAACTATAGTTTGACTTTTGATACAAAAGGTGTTCTAATGATGCAATCTTGATTCATAAGGTTTATAGGGCTTAGTGAAGTCCATTCAAGAAGATTCAAGGCCTCAAGACACCCGGATCGTCAACAGTCGACTCGGTAGTCACCGATTGATCGAACGGTTGACCAAAAAAGTCAACTCTCCAACCATAAGGAATTTGACTTCAAGATGTGATTCAAAAATGTTCCTTATGTCATATTACATCTACCAATAAAATTTCATGACAGTTGGATCAAGGGTTGGGGAGTAATCGCAAAAGTCGGGAATTAGGGTTTTGAAAGGGGCAAAACCATAACTCCTTAACCACACATCCAATTGAGTTGGTTCAAAGCTCATTTGAAAGCTCTTGGCAAGTCCTACAAAAGTCTCCAAGTGGTCCATGATCAGAAAATGCATAGATTTGGAGTTATGATCAAATTTATTTCAAGAAGGGAAAATAACTTAGAGAAATTTCACTTTTAAGCTCATTTTTTAGTAACTTTGAGAGGCTTTTTGGCAAAGTTCCTTTGAGAATTTGAAACTCATGAAAGCATGAATGTTTTATATCTATTTGAGGGCTTTCTAAAAAGTACTAGAACATCTCAATAGCATTTGTGAGCTGAGAGTTATGGATTGGCAAGTTGGTGTTTTCACACTCGAGTCCCACATTGACAAAATTTCAAAAATCCATTCTTTCATCAATTGGACCAATCTCAGTTTTTGAATCATGTTTTATCTGATATGTAGAGACTTTTAAGCATGGAAGTACAAAGGAAATGCAGAGGAAATGGAATTAGCCAAGCTTGCAAGTGGACTTGCAAGTTGCCTTGCAACTTGCATTAAAATATCATAAAGCAAGCAAGAGGTGGAAAGTGAAATCTGAACCAGCCATCAACCTACACTCTCTAGCCTGACTTTAGACACACTAAACTCATAATAACACTTGAATTCAAGATTACCTATCAGCCAAGAAAGCTCTTTTGGGAGGTTGGATCCAAAAAGTAACTTTTCCCTCCTAGGAAGGAAATCTTCAAATCTGTCCACTACCCCCATTTGCCTTTAAATAAAGGCATTCCCCACTTCATTGAGGATCAGAGATCTCTCAAAAAACCAGAGAAATACAAAAGCTCTCACTCTTTCACTCTTTGCTCTCATTCCCACAAAATCACAAATCCACCAAAACCATGAAAAATCTGTCTTGACAGTCCAGCTGCCAAAACCATTCCTCCACACTCAAACTCACCAAACATCATCCCCACAATCCATAAATATGATATAGAAGGTGTTCCAACCATTGAACCTCTCAAAAAACCTCATTCTCCAAAAAGCCAACTTCCATACCAAGTTACTTTGACCACAATGCACAAAATCAATCAAAACTTGTTCTAGACATTTTCTTGGTGTTCTAATCACTCAAACACCTCATATATATCACATCTCAACTGTCCAAAGCATTGAGGATCATTGGTGTAGCTTATTTCTCCAACTGTCTTAAGGATTGCAATCTTGCTTCACAAAGAAGAAATCTCCAAAGCTAGGTGCATTTGAAGTTCCTCTGGGTTTCTTGGTGTTTCAATCTACTCAATATAGTCTGCAAGAGGTATGTAGACAATCAACCTCCTCATTTATATCATAATCTCATGTGTGTGCATGATTATTTTGACTTGAATATGCATAAAATTGATTTTGGGTTTTTCATGCATCTCAAAGTGGTAAGGAGCAGTTTGATTATCATTTTCTGCCATAGACTGTTTTGGACTGATGTTTGTGTTTGTTCTCATTCATTACCATGTATGTAATGTGTGTATGTGATTCACTTGACCAAAGTATGCATAAAAATGGTTTTTGACTTTTCATGGACACCTCAAATGCCAAAACTGCATCCCACACACCCTTCGTTACCACAGACTATTTTGGACCTCTATATGTGTTTGGTTTCTTTTGTTACCATGAATATAATGTGTAGGTATGATCCAATTAGGCTGATTATGCTTAGAACCTAGTTTTGAACTTTTCATGTATGTACAAGGCATAATACCATATCTTGTATACAATTTTTCATCACAGACCTCTTTGAACTATTTTGTGTGTTTGAACTTGTTCAACAACATATATGTGAGCTGCTTGCATGACTTACTTGATCAATTTGTGCTTAACATAAGAACTGAACACCATCTTGCATTTCACCAAAACATCAATTTGCAACTTGAACCTCATTTTCTGTCACAGTCTGTTTAGGCTCAATCTTTGTGTTCAAAATCTTCCATCATCATGCTTACAATGTGTGTATATGGCCTATTGGATTTAAGTATGCATAGAACTGAACTGAGCATCCTTCATGCATCAAAACCTTTTATTCTTGCAATTTGAACATCATTTCTCATGACAGTTTGTTTTTAGCCCCAATTTGTGTTTGAATTCACTCAATACAATGTATGTGTGGTGTGTGGATGATTAATTTGACCTGAACATGTTTGGAATTGAAACTGAGTATATTCATGCACTTCACAAATACAAACTTGCATCTTGATCTCCACTTTTCATACCAGTCAGCATTGAGCCATAATGTGTGTTCATTTTCATCTAATATCATGTATATGATGTGTATGTATGCTTAACTTGATTAAATTGTGCCTAAAATCAAAATTGAGCATCATGAGGCTTTGCACTTGTCAAAACTTGCATTTAGAATACCATTTTTCATAACAGACCTTTTTGAGCCCTTCTTTGTGTTTGAATTCATTCAATAGCACATATGTGAACTATGTACATGATTTGTTTGATCAAAAGATGTCTAGAACATGAACTGAGTTTTTTCATGCATAACCAAAACACCAAAGTGCATTTTGAAAGTCATATTTTGCCACAGGCTGTTGTGAGCTGATTTTTGAGCACGAGGACATTCATTAGCATATATTTATTGTGTACGAGTGATTAATTTGATCAATATGTGCATAGAAACTGAATTGCCTTACAACCTGCATATCACACATGACAAAATTGCAACTTGTATAACACTTTTCACCACAACTTGATTTTAACCACAACTTGTGCTTACACTCATTCAATAACATTTTTTGTGGTGTGTGTGTATGGTTACCCTGATCTAAAACTGATTGGATTATGAGTTTCATTTCAAAATGCATTTTCAAACATCCACATGCAAGTGCTATCGGGTTTTGATTTGAGGGAGGAATTTCAAAAAAACAATGCCACCATCATGTTCCTCATTTAAAAATACTCAATTTAGACCTAAATTTTGTTGAAATCCATGGAGAATTGATCAAGTTATGAGTGAAAATGTAAAACTGGTTTGGTGTGTATTTGTCTTGCCTAGCCTGCCTTGAATACACGCCCTATATGTTTATGGGGTGGCATTTGTACTTGGATGTACAGCCACCCCAGTGGTAATCAACTTACTCTTAAGCATACCTTTCACCAGCCAGACCAGGGTTCGATCCCTGAGGGGGATCAACCCTTTTTGCATTTTATTTTTCAATTGTGTTTGTTTTGTTTTCTTTCTCTTCTTCCATTTCCTATCCAGCGCGCATGTGGTGCCTTGGTGGTTGATGTGTGTGTTTGTAAACACATGGGCCTGGGTTCAACTCCCAGCTTGGCCCTTTCTCCTTTTTTTATTTGTTTGATTATTTGTTTTATTGTCATAAATTATATCAAAACTTCAAAATTTCATAACTTGTTCATATTTTATCATTTTTGATCCATTCTTTTTGCAACATGTTCATGACAATGTCTAGTTTCATTTAATGTAAAAATATTTCAAATTTCTTGTATTCAATGCTTTTACCTACTTGAAAGTTGGTTTGTTTTCAGAATCGTCATCTTGCATATAGTTGAATTATCTTTCATGCCATGTTTATTTTTATCTCGTGAGATTTATTGACATGTGTTTCTTTTGTGTTTGTTAACATATCAAAGCTCTGTTTTCTTTTGGTTACCACCATGAACTTACATATCTTCCTCATAAAAAACCTCGGTCCAGTACCGAATTCATTTTCATAAATACCTTCAATTATAAAAATCATTTTTCTCTTTGTGTTGAACTATATTAAGAAAGGGTTAAGTGTAGACTTTTTCCTCTCTGAGTATTAAGACATTCACTGTAGTGTGAGGGGTCTTGATACTCATCTTTCAATACAAAGACGCAACTTTATCCATCACCTATCTTTATCTACCGTCCCTCTCTTTTCATAATTTCCTTCTGAAACCTTTATAACTTAAAACCTCGGTCACGCACCGGGTTCATTTTCAAACTCATTTTCGTAACAAAACATGATTAGTCGTGGAGTGGTTAGGTGTAGGCCTTCTCATACCCTGAGTGCTGACATTTACCGTAGGGTTTACGGTCGCAAAGCACTTACCATTCAAAACCAAAATACTTTAATAAGAGAATGAAGTTCTTTTTGTATTTGAATTAAAGAGAGAGGATTGAGTGTAGTCTCCTTCCTCTCCAAGTGTCAGGATATTCAATTTAGTGTGGGTGGTCTTGATACTTGTCTTTCAATACAAAGACGCTACGTTCGCCACACCTTTCATAACAAAAACTTTGAGATAAAGAATTGGGTACTACCCGTAGGGGTTACTATCCGAGGACTTATCTCGCCCCTAAAAACAATTCAACCAATCAAACGTGACATCTTGCCTCGCATGGAGAAAACTAATCAATCTTTCAAAAAGGATATGTTACGCCTGTTCTATCGCAAACAGGTAATGCATAAGTCTCCTCACATGCGATTAGCAAAACACCTAAAATGCTAGAATGCGCACGATACCATCATCCATAAAAATATCAACAAACCGTAGGCCGAACTACAGCTGCTTTGATTCTTTACTTCTTCAAGTAAATATACGTAGGAACAAAGGTCACAATCCTTGCCGAGCACTTTATCCCCATATCTGTAGTTCCCCGAACTACGTCGACTCTGACTTTCTCACATCTATTGAGAATACGTAGGCATAGGACTGCGAAGTCCTACCGAGTCTATTCTTTATCTCGTCTTCCCCGTTGCCTCCTTTCTTAGTTTCTAAACCCTCTTTC
>OZ012738.1:402954648-403006639 GCA_963859935.3 Lathyrus sativus | reverse complement strand
AATGTGCATCACCAACTTTCCTCCCGAAAAGAATATGCACCCTTTGTCAATCAATTGTTGCACTTTGGCTTGAAAGGCTTTGCAATCTTCAGTTGAGTGTCCCATGGATCCTCTATGATATCCACATTGCGCACTAGAATCATACCCCAGAGGGTATCGCTTTGGCAACGGCTTGAGAGTCTTGGGCTCCACCAATGAGTTTTGAATCAGATGTGGCAGAAGCTGACTGTACGACATAAGAACCGAATGAAGAGGAGCATTCCTTCTTTCCAAGTTGTTGCGAGGCCTATTCTGGTTCTAGCACTGATAGTTTTATTGCTGATATCGATTAGGGTATTCATCACGTTCAGGAACTTTAATCCTCAGATTTGGCCCATGAACATGAAATAGACGTGGACGTGGAGATTCAGAAATCAAAGATTGTAAGATACGCTCCTGACCCGATACAACTTTAGGGGAGAAAACGGGAATATCAACTTCTTTTGGAGCAACTGGAATAATACCACCTGGTACGTTATGCCGCTTGGCGTGAACTCAAATGCTTTCGAATTGATTAAGTCCTGAACTTTGTGCTAAAAAGCTTTGCATTTCTCCACATTATGCCCCGGTGCCCCAGAACGGAAATCACAACGGGCACTTGCATCATAGCCTGGTGGAGGCTTACCAGCAAATGAAGCCAGATTCTGAAGTTCAACCAATTGAAGTTGAAGCAAGAGTTGCAACAACTGAGCATAAGCCATAGGGAGCTGGTCAAAGATTCTGTCGGGCTGCTTTGGCCTCTGCGCATATTTTTTCATCTTAGGATTGTCTTGGGAAATAGGAGACATCTGCTGACAAGGAAATTCTGGAACCTCAGGTCGTGCAAAAGATCTACGAGGCACATCACGCTTTGGGAGAGGCCTTACCTGTGGAACCTCTCCCAAAGCGTGATGTGCCTCGTAGATCTTTTGCACGACCTGATGTTCCAGAATTTCCTTGTCATCTTCATAATTTCTCTTCAAAGTCATTCTGATACTCATATGAACATATGCTCTTGGTGAATTCTTCTATAACAAGGACTGATGAACCCACATGACTGGACGAAGAAGGATTGTTGATCTGAATACCCTGAGGTGTGAGTGAGAACATATTGGAGTCAAGCAGAGTCTGAACCTTGCTCTTAAGCACTTTACAGTCTTCGAATGAATGCCCCTGTGCCCCAGCATGGTAGTCACAATGGGCGTTGACATCAAAGCTTGGTATTGTCGCAGTGAAAATTGGATACCAACCTATTGATTAGCTTGAATCTTAATTCATTACAACCGGTCTTTAATTTGTCCAAAGGAAGGGAAAAAGATTGAATTACCCACAATGCAATGCAAATGCAAAAGCTAGAGAGTTTAGGTTCGGGGGTTGGTTAAACTTAGGGAAGGTGCTAGCATCCTAAGTTTCTGTAGTACTCTACAGGAACCTCTTGTTTTAATGTTGTTTATTGCTAAGGATTATATGCTTAAGGATGAAAGACCTAGTGGTTTATTTCTAAGTATACTCGCCAAGACGTTGCATCTTGTGCCTACATATTCTGACGGAATGGAATCAGAGTATTTGTAGTTCCCCTAAAGGGTTTGAGGAATCATTGACTGTCTGGTCAAAGTTCCTAAGGAATAAAAGGTTGTTGATTGATTGGGTCTAGGAGAAAATACGAGTTGTCATCTCGAGGAAGATTACTTGACTTAACCACCACAACTTGTAGGAAAATAGTTTTTGCATCGTCTTAAGAGAAGGGCTCAAGAACTCGGAATTATCGACGAGTACGCCACTATCTCTCTTAAGCGGAAAAGTCCCTACATATTGATTGTATTGTTATGGGGTAGGAGATTTATATCTCGACGGTCAAGATGACTAACATCTTATTCTCTAATGTGTTGAATAGTAGTTGAATTGTTTTTTATCCAAGTTGTAAAAGATAAAAGAAAAAGGTCCTCCTTATGAGGTAGGATCTAACTTAAAAGAACAACTTGAATGGGATCAAGGATCAAGTGGGGATATGATACAAATGAAATACATACGCACAAGTTTTACGTTATGCTCAGATTCTTCCTTTGGACGTTTATGCGATGCGATACAATAGAAGACGATAAGGATAAATTGCGGATAAAGTAAAAAGCACACAAACGCATGAAAGCGCTAAGACAAGTGTGTGAATTATGAATATATGAACGGAAAGGGATGCAAGCGTGCACGATTAATTTTAGGCGAGATTGCTTTTAATGAGAAGTTATATTAGTTGAATTAGCCTTTTTTAGTAAAATTAAATTAGATTATAAATGAATTAGTTTTTTTTGAAAGAAACAATAATTTTAAAATAATGATTATTAAACAAATTTTGGTTGTTACTGTTGCACCCTAAAATTTGACCAACTTATTTTACCTGATTTGTGTTTTCATAGCTTTATCATTTGCATAGTAGATCATGCACATATTTCATTCATTTGCATAGCATAGCATGGGCAAGCCATCCAACAAGGGGTCAAGTGCCATTCTTATCTCAAGAAGCATATCCAAGGGGATTTTATTCAAGCCCAAGTCTATTCAAGTCACCAAGAAAGAAATTGAAGCTTTGAGAAGTTAAAAGGCCAAGCAGTGGGTTTCTCTCCTATCTTGAGGGTATTTGAAGATCATCAGAGAAGTTGTAAGCTATGGAATGAGGCATGGAATGTGTGTAGACATCATGGAAGACCTAGAGGGTCATTTTGAAAGCAAGACAAGTCAGGGGTGTGGTTGCAAGAGCTACAGTTGAAGACAGTCAACTAGGGTTTCACCTAGGTCAACCCTAGGTCAACCCTAGGTTTGATGCTTGATTAAAGGGAACCAAGGCCCATGTAAAGGATGTGGGGTTCATCATTTTAGATGTGGATATGGATATGGTGTTATGACAAGAAGAATTCGCCTTGAAATCAAGAAGAAGAGAAGTTTCTAAATTAGGGTTTCTGAGTAAAATCCCCTGGTTTAGGTCAAACTTCCAAGCAAAATAATTCAAAATGCAAGTCTCAAATGGATCCTTGGCCAAAATTAAACTTGTAGATCATCTCAAGACCTTTAATTTGAGTGGTGGAAGGCCTCAAGGAGGTTTATAGAACTCAAGTTATGGTTCTTGCAAGTTACAGGTCATCTGAGGACACTGAAATTTATCTGTGAAAGTTACTTGACTTCCAAGCAACTTTTACCCCATAAGGAGTTTTCAAATGGATTTTTGGCTAACATGAAAGTTGTTCCTCATGATCTTAGCTTTCTATAAAGGTATGGTATGCCTCAATATGATTTGTGGAACTCTACTTATGATCTTGACAAGTCGGGGGTATTTTGGGAAAGTAAGATTATAGGTCATTTCAAGCATATGCCTAAAACTCCTACTTGCAAGCTTCAAATGGAAAAATGTTCAACATCAAACTTGCTCAAAATGATGTTTTGATTCTACGAAATAGGTCATGATGGTTTGGAAATGCATGGAACTCAAAATGGTAAAATTGACCAAATATGGAAGGTAAAAGTCCATTTTCAAGTGACCAAATTTGGGATTTTTTGATCCAAAGCCAAAATACATCATGTGATATACCAAATTGAAGGGAAAACATGTTTTGAGATCAATGACACCATTGGATTTGGAATTTGAGATCAAGAACTTGGACTTATCATTGGTTACTTATATAGGGAGCTACACTTGCCAAACCAAGCTAGGAGTGAATTACAAGGCAAGGAACCATCCCTACACTTTCTAATTCTCATTTGGGGAGAGATTCAAGTCACATTTGAATGCTACAACAGTCCAAGCTCCAACTGGTTTTTGAAACTCATTAAAGGAGAAACTCATGACATGAGATATCCAAAATCTCATGGGATCATTCCAGCACTTTCTAGATCTTTCCTACATCACCTATATAACCATTAGAGATGATCTAAACTAGGGTTGGACTTCATTTGGTGCAGAGAAGAGAGATTGAGATTCATCTTGCTCCATTGCAATTCATCATCGAGTTCTTCATTTTCTTCACAATCAAACCAAATTCTTGATCCAATTCAATTCAATATTCATTACTGAGTGTGTAGAGATCAAAACCTGAGAGAGTTATTGGATAAATCGTGTTCTTGAGTTTTCACACATCCAACTGCAAATGAAAATCGGTTATGGTAATCCAAGCATTTTGATCAAGAATTAGTGCATACAGAAGCAAGATATCAAGGCATTGAGTGATTCTGGAGCTTTGCAAGCATTGATTTGGAGGATTTCACCATCTGTTTACCTCATTTCATCAGGTTAGTAACTTTCTCACCATGGCTTGAATTAGATAGAATCAGCATGAATCTTTAGGATAGAAACTTAGTAGGTGGTTAGATGATGCTTTCTGGAAGGTTTGGCTCGATTTAGTGACAATTTTTAGGTTGACAAGAATTCTGTTTAGATCAAGAACTAGGTGGATATGGAGTTATAATCTTAGTTCTATAGTTGGTTGTGATCAGCGTGGAACAAGGAAGAGATTGAGACACTTAATTTGATGATTGGTGATGGTTGAATTTCTGATCAATTTTGGGGATGGGATCGTGTTTGATGTTAGAGATGATATCAATGGATTTCATTGCCATGGATGGAACCCGGGAAGAATTTTGAGCATGTTAGGGTTTTATTTTATGATTTTTGATCAAGATTTGATGAGGTTCGAGTTGCTGAGTTTTGAGCATTCTTGGAAGGTTCATCAATGGAGTTTGGCTCCAAAACATTTCAAATGAAGAAGACAAAGGTTGGACCGTTGGATTAGGGTTATACATGTTGACCATTGCCAAATCGTGTGGCCACGCATGCATCTTCAGTTTGTGAAGAGATCCTTGCTGAACATAAAACGCAGGCGTTTCATTAAATAGAAGCATTGGGCTTGAGTTTGGTTTCGCTGTTCCCACCCCCATTTGATGGCCCAAGTTGATTTACACTGCATTCTTTTACTATATGCACCATGGATTTATTGGTTTTCATTGCTATTTTCGTAGTTGACTTTGATTGATAATGGGCCTAGCATTTTTCATATTGACACCCCCTGTCTGAGAGGCCCACTAGGAATGAACGTGTATTGATTGATATTTGCACCGTTCTGTTTTCTTTTTCTCTTTGATTTTCTTTTTCATTTTTCTGATATGTTTGGGCCCAGGGCGCTTTGCTACGCGCACCCCCAGCTGGGCCCAGTTGCTTGCTGCTTTACTTTTTATTGCTTTCTGCACCCCTGATCATGTTTCTTTTAATTCATTTTTATTCATTTTATTTGACATCTTTGAAAATGCATATAAAATTGAAAAATGGTCATTTTAATGTGGGAATTTTTGCTACATGTTAATAATTGTTTCAAGAAAATTGTGAAAGTCAGGGGTGTGGTTGCAAGAGCTACAGTTGAAGACAGTCAACTAGGGTTTCACCTAGGTCAACCCTAGGTTTGATGCTTGATTGAAGGGCACCAAGGCCCATGTAAAGGATGTGGGGTTCATCATTTGAGATGTGGATATGGATATGGTGTTGTGACAAGAAGAAATCAAGAGAAATCAAGAAGAAGAGAAGTTTCTAAATTAGGGTTTCTGAGTAAAATCCCCTGGTTTAGGTCAAACTTCCAATCAAAGTAATTCAAAATGCAAGTCTCAAATGGATCCTTGGCCAACATGAAACTTTTAGATCATCTCAAGACCTTTAATTTTAGTGGTGGAAGGCATCAAGGAGGTTTATAGAACTCAAGTTATGGTTCTTGCAAGTTACAGGTCATCTGAGGACACTGAAATTTATCTATGAAAGTTACTTGCCTTCCAAGAAACTTTTACCCCATAAGTAGTTTTCAAATGTATTTTTGGCCAACATGAAAGTTGTTCCTCATGATCTTAGCTTTCTAGAAAGGTATGGTATGCCTCAATCTGATTTGTGGAGCTCTACTTATGATCTTGACAAGCCAGGGGTATTTTGGGAAAGTAAGATTATAGGTCATTTCAAGCGTATGCCTAAAACTTCTACTTGCAAGCTTCAAATGGAAAAATGTTCAACATCAAACTTTCTCAAAATGATGTTTTGAGTCTAGCAAAGAAGTCATGATGGTTTGGAAATGCATGGAACTCAAAATGGTAAAATTGACCAAATATGGAAGGTAAAAGTCCATTTTCAAGTGACCAAATTTGGGATTTTTTGATCCAAAGCCAAAATACATCATGTGATATACCAAATTGAAGGGAAAACATGTTTTGAGATCAATGACACCATTGGATTTTGAATTTGAGATCAAGAACTTAGACTTATCATTGGTTACTTATATAGGAAGCTACACTTGCCAAACCAAGCTAGGAGTGAATTACAAGGCAAGGAACCATCCCTACACTTTTTAATTATCATTTGGGGAGAGATTCAAGTCACATTTGAATGCTGCAACAGTCCAAGCTCCAACTGGTTTTTGAAACTCATTAAAGGAGAAACTCATGACATGAGATATCCAAAATCTCATGGGATCATTCCAGCACTTTCTAGATCTTTCCTACATCACCTATATAACCATTAGAGATGATCTAAACCAGGGTTGGACTTCATTTGGTGCAGAGAAGAGAGATTGAGATTCATCTTGCTCCATTGCAATTCATCATCGAGTTCTTCATTTTCTTCACAATCAAACCAAATTCTTTATCCAATTCAATTCAATATTCATTACTGAGTGTGTAGAGATCAAAACCTGAGAGAGTTATTGGATAAATCGTGTTCTTGAGTTTTCACACATCCAACTGCAAATGAAAATCGGTTATGGTGATCCAAGCATTTTGATCAAGAACTAGTGCATACAGAAGCAAGATATCAAGGCATTGAGTGATTTTGGAGCTTTGCAAGCATTGATTTGGAGGATTTCACCATCTGTTTACCTCATTTCATCAGGTTAGTAACTTTCTCACCATGGCTTGAATTAGATAGAATCAGCATGAATCTTTAGGATAGAAACTTAGTAGGTGGTTAGATGATGCTTTCTGGAAGGTTTGGCTCGATTTAGTGACAATTTTTAGGTTGACAAGAATTCTGTTTAGATCAAGAACTAGGTGGATATGGAGTTATAATCTTAGTTCTATAGTTAGTTGTGATCAGCGTGGAACAAGGAAGAGATTGAGACACTTAATTTGATGATTGGTGATGGTTGAATTTCTGATCAATTTTGGGGATGGGATCGTGTTTGATGTTAGAGATGATATCAATGGATTTCATTGCCATGGATGGAACCAGGGAAGAATTTTGAGCATGTTAGGGTTTTATTTTATGATTTTTGATCAAGATTTGATGAGGTTCGAGTTGCTGAGTTTGGAGAGTTCTTGGAAGGTTCATCAATGGAGTTTGGCTCCAAAACATTTCAAATGAAGAAGACAAAGGCTGGACCGTTGGATTAGGGTTAGACATGTCGACCATTGCCAAATCGTGTGGCCACGCATGCATCTTTAGTTTGTGAAGAGATCCTTGCTGAACATAAAACGCAGGCGTTTCATTAAATAGAAGCATTGGGCTTGAGTTTGGTTTCGCTGTTCCCACCCCCATTTGATGGCCCAAGTTGATTTACACTGCATTCTTTTACTATATGCACCATGGATTTATTGGTTTTCATTGCTATTTTCGTAGTTGATTTTGATTGATAATGGGCCTAGCATTTTTCATATTGACACCCCCCGTCTGAGAGGCCCACTAGGAATGAACGTGTATTGATTGATATTTGCACCGTTCTGTTTTCTTTTTCTCTTTGATTTTATTTTTCATTTTTCTGATATGTTTGGGCCCAGGGCGCTTTGCTACGCGCACCCCCCAGCTGGGCCCAGTTGCTTGCTGCTTTACTTTTTATTGCTTTCTGCACCCCTGATCATGTTTCTTTTAATTCATTTTTATTCATTTTATTTGACATCTTTGAAAATGCATATAAAATTGAAAAATGGTCATTTTAATGTGGGAATTTTTGCTACATGTTAATAATTGTTTCAAGAAAATTGTGATAAATTAAAAATATTATTTTAGGTATTTTCTTTATTTTTGTGAATATTTTACATTTTAGTTGTCTTTAATTGAATATGGTTTGTACATGATCTTGTAGATTTTTGTTTAGGTAGTTCCCATTACTTTTTTAAGTCAATCTTTTTAGGACAACTAGATATACATATTAGGTACCCCTGGATTTTATTCCATAATTTTTAGGATTATCTTTAGGTAATTTTGATTAGTGAATATTAGGATGGTTAGATTAGGGTTTATACATAACATAGGTGCATTAAAACAATTTCTTTTGGGTTTTTACATTGAATTAAGACCTGGGGCATATAGGTTATTAAGGGTAGGTATAGTAGATCCCCTAGAAATAATATTAGAATATTCCCTACTATATTAATATTTTTAGTATATTTTGTAATTTGTTTGATTGTATGGTGTGCCCTTTTGGGGGTTTATATTGTTTGTGTGGGCTTATTGGGCTTTGCTTGGGGTGTGGGCTTGGTTTGAAGAGCATGATGATGGAGCATATTGAAGACAAAGTTGAAGCTGAAGATCAAAGCTTGATGAAGATGCTTGGCTTGCTTGAAGCTATTTGAAGACCTAGGACATATGAGCTAGATAGAGCCTTAGAATAGAAAATTTCTTCACAAATATGGATGGCTTCTTTTGCCTCCATTCCTCTCAATGATTAAAAGTCTCTCCTTAATACTCACATCCCTAATTTGGAAGGATTAGTGATTGTATCTAGGAGATAGAACTTTGAGAGAAACAGTCTGTATTATGTTAACTTTCTACAGGCCACCTTTGGTGCTCAGCAGACTGTTTAACATTCTAAATCCTCTTGTCATCATTTCTCTGCTGGAGAGCTTGCTTTGAAGAAGCCCTTTAAGATTGAGAATAGAGTTCATTGCCTTGAAGACTGATAGAAGAAGAAGCTTGTGCTGTCAGGTTTTGCTGTTTAGAGCTGCTGGTGCTGTTTAGAGCTGGTGATGTATTGTTTGAGTTTCTTGACTGTACTGTTTGTTAATTGTCCCCTTGAGTTTGAGGTGAAGCTGTTTCACTTCGCTCATTGTTTTCTAGGTTCGAGGTTGAGTGGGACTCCCTTGCCTCGCTTGTATTGCTGCATTCATGCATTTTACTGCTTTACTGTATATATGCTGTTGCTTTTCTGTTTATCCCCTAGGATCTCTGTTTCTCTCTGTGCAAGAGAGGAATATGACAGACATTAGGTTCTCATCCATGCATGACAACATTAGGGTAGATTTTGATTCCCTTTTCAACCATAGGTTTTAGAGTTGTTGTTTCTCTTCTTTCTCAAAACAATCAGAAAAATACAATAAAAGGATGAACATCAATAAAAGACAGTTCTTGCGTAAAAGACTGTAAACCAATAAAAAAACGTCATTTTTGTCCGCTTGGACCCATAATCAGGAGAAAACCCTTTTCAGAAGGAGATAAAAAACTGTCAAGACAGACTTGTGTCGTACGTGGCCCGAACTACGTTTGCTCTGATCTTTCATGCTGTATAGAAGTACGTAGGCATAGGACACGATATCCTAGCGAGCAACCTTCCCCTCCTTTCCCGTAGGTAGGCGAACTACGTTGACTCTGATTTCTCGTTTCAGACGGGAATACGTAGGCATAAAGTGCGATACTTTGCCGAGTCATTTTATTTTCTTTTAACCCAGACCTGTAGAATAGATAGAATAACAATCCGTACCAGAAAGCAAGCGTGGATCCCGTCGAGTACGACGGACGTGAGGGGTGCTAATACCTTCCCCTTGCGTAACCGACTCCCGAATCCAGGATTTGGTTGCGATGACCATTCCTTTCCCGTCTTTGCGGTAGGTTTACTTCGAGCGTTTCCTTTCGCTCTGTTGGGATAAATAACGCACGGTGGCGACTCTTCTGTTCAGTCGGCGCCTATTTTCGCAGTAGCGACAGTTACTCATTGAAAAAAAAGTCTTTTTTATTATTTTTTTTATTAAATAAAAGTGGTAGAAAAAAAGGATAAGTAAAAAAGGTTTAATTTGAATAAAAAGTTTTTAGTTGATTTAATAAAAAAGTTATTAAAATATAATTAAAGTTATCAGGATAATTAATAATTAATGTTAATGATTAAGTGGGTTAATGGGTTAGTTAAATGCTGATTAATAGATAATAAAGAGATCAGTGGGGCGAGGGATCAGACGCGGTAGGCTGTATGGGTCTACCGTATGGTGCGCGATATGGGTTGTGTTATGAGATCCGTTAGAGATCTGAGGACTGTGTGCGTGACGTGCATTATAACTACCGTGTGTGCGTATATGATTACAACATCAAAAATTAAAAAAAAGACAAAACAAAAGGAACCCTAAATTCCTAAATCAATCCTCTTCTCTCCGCCGATTTCCTCGTCATCTCTCCCACCTCCATCGTGCTCTCACCGCTTCCATTCCTCTGCTTCTGACTTCACCTTCTTCTACTTCTACTCCATCATCCTTCTCCCATTTCTTCTTTCCGTTTTCCTTGTAATAAAAAAAACAGCGCAACATCAATTTTAAAGTAAACAACAACGAAAAGAACGCTCATTGTAATAAGGTTTCTTATACGGTTCCGACGGGGCGTTCGAGGTTTGACGGTGCGGGTGGAGAATCCTAGCGATGGCAATTTGATGACGGCTTGCGAAAATGACAAAGGTCAGGTACATCGACAGTAACTTCATGAAAGATGGAGGGTTTCGACGGTGACGAAAGAATAAAGAGATAAGTTCCTCCTTCTCTCTCAATTTTCCATGTTAGGGTTTTCCTTTGTGGATCGTCCCCTTTTTAGTTGTTGCCTTCCTCTTTTATAGGGTCATTGTATTGAATGATGTTAGTCCTGATTGTCAGGGATGAGTGAATGCCTTTCCTTTTTTGCATGGACATGTTAGGTGACTGTTTTGGAAAGAAAAGAATTCACTTCCATTTTAATCTCAATGTCAACTGAATGCCTTGATTTCTGGTTTCCATTTTCAGGTAATTACGCTTGATTGTGCTTGATTGCTTTGGACAGAATATGGATGACTTGGAACCAGTTTTGGGCAACAAGTAAATCCTCTTAACTCTGTATGGTGACAAACTGATAATGGCTTTTGAACTTTCTCCTTCTAAAATCATTATGTGTGTCTATTCCAGGAGGAAAAAACATGAGGCAATTGTTCTTCAAGTCTTCCTAGAGACAAATCCGTTTCACCAACAATGAAAGGAATATCTTTGCTTTGGTGTTTATCAATCCAGTTTCATGTCATGTTCTCTTTGACGTGTAAGTATGGTTATAGTCATTTTTCATAATACCTGTTCCCTTACATTTTTGACTTAGTTCGAGAAGTTGAACCGACAATATTTCCCTTGCTGCAGGTCAAGATGTTTGGACTAGTTTAGCTAGAAAGGGAGCTTGGTTTGAGTCAACATGAAGTTGTGGCTATGGAGCATGACTTCCTCTGAGTTTCGGTTTAACTTTAATTCCATTATAGCTTCTGTGTAATTCAACTCGCAACAGTTTTAAATAACCGATTCTCTGGCCTCTCTTATGGATTAAATAAGTCGCTGCAGCTAGATAAGCTAACAGTATATCGATGACCATGAAATCATTGGTGCTCCTCTCATCAAGTAATCAAGATTACATTCACTTCTCAGTCGGGCGATGTTATATTGATGCCGCTTTATATTCATGTATTGCAGTTATTCCTAAAGCAGAAAAAGGGTGGCCATTATGGCATTGAAGCTCACGAGTCTCACTTATAAATTGTTGAAGAAGAAGCCGCTGAGCAGGCGCATTTGGATTCGGAAAGACGGTTGTGGTTGGCTCTTATACCTAGAAAACCATAAGACTGTTGAAGATGGTGCAAGCTAAGACGTCGTTCTTAGGTAACTTGCTCGTAATATCATGTTGGTCGTGTCCATATTTCCTCGGAAAACCTATTATGAGTACCTGGAAATGGTTATGTGGTTTATTGCTGACGGTTCCGTCCTCATGTTAACTGATTATATTGCTTCATATTTTAGGTAATATTAACATACAACTCAATCCCATCCGACGACAATGGCCAGCGTTAGCTCGTGTTTCCAACCTAACCAGCCTTTAGAAACTCCACCGTACGTATACTGAACTCCGACAACGGTAACGTTGCGTGAGAGCCTCATTCCGCATCCATGGACTGGTTATTGCAGGGGGGAGTACGGTTCATAGAGAAATGCCAATGAAGCTATGGCGTTTTACGCATGATTCGCGATAGGAACGACTTCTCCTTTTTTGGTATCAGTCTGCTCTTTTACTAAGGGATGCTTTCTAACATCGTCGTAACTTCCCTTCATTATGCAGATCTGGTCCTTGAGGAATGGACTAATACTTTCTCAAGTTCAAGCTCATACGCTTGGAGTCTTAGAAGTGGAGGCTAGAGGTTTGGAAAGTTAGAGGTGGTTCTACAATCTGATCCGGAAACAATTTGATACGACCAACCTTCCATGAAGTTACACAAAAGTAATATTGTGTTTACGGAGTGGAAAGAGAGGCTAACATGCTCGCGGCTTTGAATTTGTATGCAGAAGATTCCATATATGGTTTAGTGTGACAACAGGGCATCCTTGCCGTAAAGCGCATGCTTACGACGATTAATCGAACATTAGGCGTGTTACTGATGAGAGCAATTCCAATTCTCGTCCTCTTAGTGTTTTAGTAGCATCACAGGTCCATGAATGTGCTAGTGGTGCCCTTATTGTTTTCCCAGAATTTATATAAGTTTATGTAAATAACTTTGATGTCTTAAAACAGTGCAAACTGGCCGTTGGTACCATATAAGAACCTTATGTATTTTAAATTAAAATGAGATTTGAATAGCTTGTAAAAAGCATGCCGGAGTACACAGCTTGGAATCAATTTGACTATTCAGTAATCAAAGAGTCTCTTTTCAATGCTAGGAATAACTTATCTCAATGAAACCAAGCGGTTATATCCATCTTGTAATTCGCGTAGCCTGCGTCTTTACTTTCAAGATATGTGACAACTTTAGTAGTACGAGTTTATTTGTGAGCTTGAATACGATGAAATCCTTATGGTAAAATAAAATCAAACTCTTAACATATCATCCTAGACTCTTCCGATCTTTGAAACCAAATGAATTATCTCGAGTTCAATCCCGCTTGCGAGCTTTATTACAAACTTTGATAAAACTTGGCTCTTGTATTTTGGAATCAAGATTTGATGAAAACCATGTAAAGATCTCCTTGGACCTCCCCTCTTAATACACCTGCACGAGCTGGTTAGCCATGGTGAACATACATATAAAAGTAAAATAAAACGGGCAAGAAATAAATGCAAAGGGGGGTGGAATCTTATGGTCAAAATTTTGGGTGTGACAAGTGGGTATGGAGGAATCACTGGACTTATCTCCTTTGGCACTATAAACCTACCTTTGATCAAATTCGGAAACATCTGACTGTATGACATTGGCAACTGAGTGAAATGCTTTTCTGGCTTCCTAGGTCTTTGTCGGACATGCTGACGTGGCTGACGACGATATGACTGTTGACTCTGAGAGGAGAACGGTATTTGATACATAGACCCATAAGATTTATGACTTTGAATATCTGAAGACTGAATCTGAGGTATTGGAGATTCCCAGGTAGAATTACTTTCCTTCTCCCATTCTTCTTGAGAACTGACAACTGATTCACTTTCACCAACTGAGATGTTTGGGACGTCTTGAATATTTCCCCTCTTGAGTGCGCTCTCGATACGTTCCCCAACTACTATAAAGTCAGAAACATTTAATGCCCCATTTCCAATCATCTTTTCCAAGTATGGACCTTGTAAAGTATCCATGAATAGGTCAACTAATTCCCTGTCCAGAAGTGGTGGTTGAACGCGAGGGCTAACTCTCTCCATCTCTGAGCATACCCTCTGAAGGATTCATTGTCCGCTTGAGATAAGTCTTGCAACTGCATGCGGCTGGGAGCCATGTCAAGATTATAATTGTATTTCTTGACAAATGTGTTGGCTAAGTCTGACCATGATTGGATGAAACCACTCTCTGACTGCATATACCAACTCAATGATGCCTCACTTAGACTGTCCTAGAAATAGTGAATCATAAGCTTGTCGTTGTAGACATATGAGGTCATTCTTCTGCAAAACATTATCAAATGTTGCTTTGGACAAATATACCCTTTGTACTTTTCAAAATTCAGTGTCTTAAACTTCGAAGGCACCACAAGTCCTGGCACCAAACACATGCTTAAAGCATTTAGATTAAGAGTATCACGACCCTCCAGGGCGTCAAGCTTCTCTTCCAACATACGATACCTTTTCATAAACTCAACAGTCTATGGGTCTTTAGGTTTCATCGTTGGAACTACCCCTTAGAAATCAGGCACAGAGAATGCAAAGCTCTGATAGTCTGTGGCATTAAGAGAAGAGGAATGTCCATCTCAGACAATGGTACACTCTTGTACAACTTGATCCTCAACAGGAATCCACACATGCTGAGCTTGAGCAACATTGTTCACTGAAGGTTGAATGCCATTCCCAGAAACTAGAGTCCTCTAAATATTGGTCTCTCCCCTTGTCATGGTTGTCATAGCTTCCACAAGTTGGTCCAACTAATTCTTCACCAACTCAACATCTGCCCTTGTAACAAACTGGTTATGTTCTTCTAAGTTCATGATTCTTCCAAAAGCTGATTCAAGTTCAATATGAGTGTCGGGAAATCAACTGCGGGTTGGGCAAAAGATGGATGAACTCTGTTGTTTCTGAATGAGGAAGGATATGCAAAAATAATGCCCAAATGCTTATGCAATGCAATATGAATGCAACAGACGTGGGATCAAAGCTTCCACAAAGCTCTGAATAACTGTTGTACCGCTGACTGAATAGGCTCATAAGTCTGCTCTGAAGAAAATACCAGAGTACCCGAATAACTAGAATACCAGAATACCAGGTTGATAAGTTCACACTGATAAGAAAACCAGAATACCGGGTTGGTTGAAATTCAAGGTTTCCTGCAAAACCTATCCCTCTCACAGGTAGTTTCTAGTCTTGAAAGGTACGATATCCTATGCAGGTCATCAGTATCACGAACTCTCAAGTCGAGAAACAATGATACGTTCACCATTTCTAGTTCGGAATCATTTTCAATCGAGGAGGTCTCAACTAACTTCCCAATGAACGGTCTCCAGAGTCATTATCTTTTATAAGTCAATACTCCCTCAACTGCACCAGACGCGCAGGATAGAGTATCTCCAAAGAAAAACCTCGTCTGGACGTGAATTTTGCACGAGCTATTGCATGGGCAAACGCCACACAAGCTCCCGCTACTCTCCATACTAATCCTGTGTGTATACTCAAGTCTGGGTATTTTGCTTATCTCTCATGGAACAACCCAACCAACAACATAGCAACAACGACATAATATAATATGCAACAGTAAAAATGCAAATGCAATAATATACAATAGATAATGTACATAAAAGAAATTAACTGCACAAAAGTAAACACCCAAAGACAACAAATAAACAAGCGCTAGGATTGACTCGCATAGGGAAACATGGTCCCCAGCAGAGTCGTCAACTGTCATAATTGTGACAAACACCAGGCAGAAAAATAGAAGAGTCGCCATCGAACGTTATTTATCCCAAAGAGAGGGAAAGGAAACGATCGAAGAAAAACTGAAGAACGGGAAAAGACAAGGTCATCGCAACCAAATCTTGGGTTCGGGAGTCGGTTACGCAATGGGAAGGTATTAGCATCCCTCACGTCCGTTGTACTCAACGAGATCCATGCTTGTTGTTTAATCGAAGGGTTTGGTTATCTATAAGCTACTGCTAAACGGAAAGGAGAACAAAAGAAAAAAAAAGAGAATCTATAAAACATCGCCGCCCTATGCCTACGTATTCCCTCGTGCAATGGGAAAGTTAGAGTCAATGTAGTTCGCAAAATTACGGGTGATGGGGGGAAGGTTGTTCACCAAGACATCGTCATCTTATGCCTACATATCCTCATATGGTATGAGAAATCATAGAAACATAGTTCGGGTAATGAAACCACAGGTTGATTAAGTGTTTTGTTATGAGTGACGTTAAGTTCCCATTCCAGCAGTTAGGGATGATGCCTGTTTGTGATAGAACGAAAAAGTAACATACTATTTTTTGAAAATGAAGTTTGAAACAACGATATCGAAGGATAAAAGGTTTGAGTTTTGTTTATGAGTTTTAGTGAAGTGATTTAGTTTGTTTGAGATTCACGTTGCACTAAAGACTATGACATAGGAACGAATGTGTCACATATCGCCCCCAAACGGGACGTACACTAAACACTCTAGACAAGCGAGAGGAGACCCCTCACTCATCATTTCCCACGTACTCAAGGCTCGTAGCGTACAATGTTCATCGTATTTATTAGATATTTAGAATGGTTTTGAGATGAGAAGAGAGACACACGAAAGGTCTAAGGGAAACTCGGCCCTAACGTTGTCATGCAAAGTCATCCTAAAGTTGAGATGCAAAAGGAGATTATATCCTAATGTTAGCATGCAAAAGATGGACCTAAGGTTGAGGTTAAAAGGGACTAGCCTACTTGTTATCATGCATGGATTAAACTCCTAATGTCTATCCTACTCTAAATTTAATTGGAAATTAAATTGGAATAAGAGTCCTAAGGGAACGTGCAAAGGAAAAGCAAAAAAACAAGAAAGCAAGGCAAAAACAGCAGCAACAACAGCGCCTCCTACACAAGACAACAATAAAATCTAGCACACAAGCCAAACAACATATAACAACACATGTTTCAGCACAAAAACAGGTGTGAAAAGCCAGGCAGCAAGCAAGCAAGGCAAAGACAACATTCAAGTTCAAAGCAAGAACAACTATGGAAAACAGGGTAGCAAGCCTGTTTGAATGCGACTAAACAAATGCAAACAAAAATCACGAATTAGCATCATACAAGTATAGACATGCTTTGACAAATAATCATAAATGATCAACAACATTGCCTCAATAAGAAGTGACAAGATCAAATATGCATTTCAAAAATGGATGATCAAACGATCAAACGAACATGCATCAAATCAGAATCGGAAACAAATGCAATCATGCATCATAATACTCATCAACAAGCATTCAATGATAATCAATTAGCATGGTATAAGCAAGCAAAACAAATGATCACTCATTAATCAAGCAACATCAACATGTTGAACATTCAAAACGAAAACCAAAATTTGCGCGTCGAAGAATCGAGATCAAACATTCAAGAATGGTGAAACATGTCAAAAAAATCCACATAAATGCATCATATCAATCGATGAAGTTTACATGTGGAAAGGATACCAAACGAGCAAGAAAATGCAAGAAAATCACATTCTGGTTCAGTGGTAACCGGTTACTCAAAATAGGGTAACCGGTTACTCTATTGAAAAAAAGCTCAATAACGTGAAATTTACATTGAGTAACCGGTTACCCTATATAAGGTAATCGGTTACCACTGAACCAAAACCAAAAAACAGCTTTTAAAACTAGTTTTCAACAACCAATAGCTTATCCAATCACTCATATGATCATGTTATCAATTAAGCATGAATTTATCATCAAGAATTAGTGATCAAGCATCATGTAAACACAATCAAACATTGAAATCACAAATCAAAAAGATCCAAATCAACAAAATGGATCAAAAAGCAACAAAAGACATGGATCTACATTGTGATTATTCAAATAAGCTCAAAATTGGATTAGATCTAGAATTCACCAACCTTGAAAGCCGAGATTTGCTTTGGTATGTGTTGATTCACTTGAAATTAGCAGATCCAAGCAAGAAACCCAAATATTCTTCAAGATCCAAGAGCTTCCTGGTGGTATAAATGAAGATCAAGCAAGATCAAGCAAAAATGATCCAAAAAGCACTTTCAATCTAGCTTCCAAATTCAGATCCAAAACCAAACGAAAATTGAATGGTGAATTGAAGATAATGAAGATGAATGATGGAGGTTTAGCTCTAAAATTCTATGATTCCAATGAAGAATCAAAGAACTCAAGTGAAAGAGCTTTAATGGAGGTTTTGGGAGTGAAAAAATGGGGAGAAAATTGAGAGCAAAATCTCAAGAATGAAAGTGAAACCTGAAAAATGAAGGTAATTGGTGTGAATGAAGGTTCTTTTGTGAGGTTTGGAGCAAATTAACTTAAATAAGCTCTAGGTTTGGAATCAAAACGTGGTTTGGAATATGGATTAACATTTGGAATGGAAATTAGGAGTGGAATTAGGAATGGAGTGTTTGAAATTTGGAGGGAAATTGTGAAAATTGAATCAATTCTAGATCCTTCCATGATGATCATGTGAAATCAATGGTTGAAAATGATTGGAAAAATTGCACATGCTGAAAATTCAAATTTCTTTGCAAATTTCGTTTGAAGTAACCTGTTACCCTATATGCAGTAACCGGTTACCACATTCAAAAATGCCCATATTGGCGCCATGTGGAGGGAATCCTGTACAGCTGCCTGTTGCCACCTGTTCTGAGCTCTGTTAAGCCTCTGAAACTTGCTCTTGAATATCATAATTGTGAGAACGCCTGAGATAACCTGTGTATTGTCTCCTGAGCTGAAAATTAACCTGTTGAATAAAATAAAATCGACCGCTTGATCAATGGGCAAAAATAAATTCCTGAGCCTCTAATGCTTACTGTTTAAACTCTTGCACTAAAAGGAAACCCTGAGCCACAGAAACACCTTGATCCCATGCCTCAAGAACAAATGCTATGATATGCAGAAATGCAAAATGCAAAGAAACATAAGCCAATAAAGGTTAAAACGAAAGGGGAAATTTTGGGGTGCTACACCCTTGATCTCACAGATTTCTTGGGCGATGAACTATTAGAAGATTGAGAATAAATCCTACCGCGTCTGTAGGATTCCACACAACACTACCAAGGTCAACCTGGAGAGAAGAACCTCCTTCTTTTCTTCGAAATTTGTCACAACAACTACAATCTTACAAACTTCCTGAAAATATTTACCCAACCTTAAGAAACATTATTTTTAAGACACGACTCCCTCAACAATTACAAATATCCTTAATCAAGATTTGAAATCAAACTAGAGGTTAAAGTTGAAAGAAATTTAGTTTGCAATAGATTTTGAGTTTTCAAAAATAGAGGTTGTTCATTTCACAAAATTACACTTAGTTATGGGATTCACTACTACGGAAAAACCATTTTACCATGGCTGGAAAAGGGATACCATCATGGTTAACCAACCATGGTGAGGTATGGTATGAATGTAAGTGTGTAGCTTACAACCACAATCTATTTCCCAGTGTAGTAAATTGGACAACACACTACCTATAACCACAATTGTTTTAAACAACCGTTGTGAAATCATTTATAGGTTTTGGGTTCGATACCTTGCAACACCATTTTTGGTGTTTATTATTCTGGATAACGCTCTACCTTTAACAACAATTGTATGAAATAACCGTTGTAAAATTATTAGTTTTCTAAAGGTATATATTTTGTAATCTTATAGAATTTCCGATTTTTAAACATGAAATGACACAAAACAACCTACAATTAACACATCATTACATCAAATAATAGTATCTTGGTGTCTTGACTTTAAGCACCTATAATTTCAAATAATAATACTTGTTAGTAAATAAGCTTAGAAATTATAACTTAGAATAAATTATAATAAAAAATACTTACTTGTTAATTTTCCCATATGCCTTCTTGATGATCGTTACGAATACATGCACATTATCTATATCAACTTCTTCAAATGAAGTAGGCAATTGTGTTGCGTAAGAAAGAGTTGAAGGAATATCAAAATTTTCATCACTATGATGAATGTATTTTCATTGGAGAATAATTAACCATCTCCTATATAAGTATGAAGGGTTTGTCACATAAAAACTTGTTTTGTTTGAGTTTCCATGATGAAGGCTTCGGTCATATAACTTTTCTTGCCATGGTCAACTCGTGTGAATCTTAACTTATCAGTTTTTACACCATAGTTATTGGGAATCCACTCGCATTAAAATAAAGGCACTTTGAAAATAACATGATCAATCTCCAAAATCTCCTTAATGACACCATATAATGCTCTAGATGCCAATATATGATTCTTATCATTCAAAGTAGATAAATACATGCATTTGGACTCAACCATAACCCCACTATTTTACATTGTACTACAATCATCTCTTACATTTGTATAAAAGGAAAAGTTGGAAATGTCGTATGCAGTCCAAGTTATCACATTAACTTTACGCATGTATGATAACTATTTAATCATCTCAGATGCACTTTCATCATTAGAAATCCTTTTATTAAACCATCTTATGAATTTATTGTTATGCTTTATCAACAACCACTTGTCACTCAATCGGGAATATTTTGTCTTCGTAAATTTTTTGTGAGTATCTATGTAAGGTTGGACTTCATCAAGATTGTTCGATAATATAGAAATTTTCTCCAAGAACTACATCCTGAGCCATTGAATTAACATTAAACCTTTAGTACCTCTACCTCTATATCTATCAGGACAATGAGACATTGGAATTCATATAGACTCTATTTCCGGCAAATAGTTTGAACAGATTTAACAGCTTCTTCTATTGTATACCTTTCAACGATCCAAGTTTCCAGTCGATGATGATTCTTCATATATCCTTTAAAGATCTTCATGTATCGCTATATTGGATAGACTCACCTTAAATAAACTGGACTACAGAATCTCATTTCTCTGCCTATATGAACAAGTAAGTTAACCATAATATCAAGAATGATGGAGGAAAATACATCTCCAATTAATCTAATTTCTTGATATCAAGAATTTTATTACATATAGAATTGAAGAATAAGCACGATCTGGTTATAGTTACTTTGGCATTTTTTGGAAGGATGCCATGGATAGCCACTGGTAGAAGTTGTTGCATAAAGACATGACAATCATGAGATTTTAAGCCAATTAACTTGGGATATTTCATTGTTACAAGTTAATTGTAGTTTGATGAATAACTTTGGGGAACTTTGATACCATGCAAACACTCGTAAAAAAATTATATTTTCCTTTTTAAACAGAGTGTGAGATGCCGTAGGAAAATAAGTTCTTTCTCCTCTATCTTCTAGAGCCAACTGTTGTCGTTACCCATAACCACTATATCTAAAAGAGAATTATTACTATATTTAGTCTTGCCTAGAATATTTAGAAGTGTTCCTGTCAAACTATAACACACATTTTTCTCCATATGCATCACATCAAGACAATATCTTATATCGAGGCTAGAACAATATGGAAGATAAAAAAAATATCGATCTATTTTTCCAAATACTTCTCTCAATGAGACCTTTTTTCATTCTTTCCAAATAAAATAGTAAGGTGTTCTTCTCATTGATTAACTTAATCGCCAATTAAAGTTTTAGAAGCAATTTCAAACTCTCCACTCTCTGTTAAAAGTCTTCCGCAATCTATTATAAGGTTGATTGGGTTTTAGAATTTTCTGATGCCCAAGGTAAATAGTATTTTTTTTCCAAACTCAATTTGGTGAAAACAGGTATTAGATTCATATACAGGACAAGCTTTATGTCCTTTGAGATTGTATCCATCCATATTACCATAAACTAGAAAGTCATTGAATGTGCAAAATAACATTGCGCACATCTTAAAATTTTCACCAGAATATGCATCATCAACAACAATGCACTCCTCCTAGAAATGTCTTAAATCTTCAATTAATGGACTTAGATAAACATCTATGTCATTTCCAAGTTTTTTTGGCCCATAAGTCATCATACTTAACAACTTATACTTGTATTTCATGCACAACCAAGGAGATAGGTTTTAAATCGTGAGAAGAATATGCCACGAAGAATGGTCAATACTCAGATTATCAAAGGGGTTGATTCCATTTGTGGCAAGCCTAAGACTAAGGTTTCTTGGCTAAAGCCCAAAATTTGGAAACAACGAATCAATTTTTTTCAATTGCAATGAATCATCTACATGAAAAATATTTCCATCACATTTTCTTTCATCTGCATGCCATCTTATATTCTTTACGTCAGTTTCATTTGCAGAAAGTCTCTTGAACCTTGAGATTATTGGCAAGTACCATAACACTTTAGTAGGAGGTCATTTCTTGTTAACATTTTCACTATCATCACCAATTTTGTCCTTTAACTTGTAGTGCAACTCACCATATTTCGGACATTGATCCAAGTTTTCATACTCTTTCCTGTATAATATGCAATCATTAGGGCATGCATGTATTTTGATATACGCCAAACCCATCAGACATACTATCTTCTTGGCCTTATAACAATTATTCAACAAATTATTATCTTCTTGTAGCATTTATTTCAACAAATCAAGCAATTTCATGAACTTTTATCTGACCAACACTTTTTTCCTTCAGATTAAAGAATTTTAACAATGCAAATAATCGTGTAAAACATGTGCATAAATATAGGTGAATTCTTATCACTACATAAAGTAGCATAAATATAGGTTTTCATAAAAGACAATTCTTTAATATTACTGATCATATCTTCTAGTCGATGATTCATATCTTCATCAAATTCATGTATTTGTGACAACACATTTCAATTTTTATCAAATTCACCATGCCACGTCCATGTTGTATAATTTTGACATATTCCATCATAACATAGGTGATGTAATATTTCTTCCTTTGACTGTTTTTTGATATTCCTACAATTATCACAAGGACAATAATAGACCATTATTTTTGGGAAGATTGTATTCCACAAATTCAAGAACTCATTTCTCATACATTGAACCTAATCTATCAACTTTCATCCAACTACGATTCATAACAAACTTTGAAATTTATATCAAAAGACTAATGTGAGTGACATACTAATGCAACACACATAACAAATTAATATGGTTATATGCATATGCATATCCATCACAACAATATAACATTTAACAACACCAAAACCTAAAGCATATTCATGACATCAATCAACAACCTAACAATTTTATTTGTAACTACACAAAGTCATAGTTACAAAATCTGAATAAAACATGAATAGAGCAACATGAACAATACACATCACAATGTCATGCACAAGCGGTTGATTCATGAAATGCAACAAAATTAAACATCATTGATGTGTTAAAAAATGAAACTAGTAACCCTAGAAAAGGGCATAAACATTCAAAAAGATGTACTACTACTAACCACAAGGCGAGAGAGTGACCAAGGAATGTACCGTACTTCGAAGGGGATGAAGCCAAGAAATGATTTTTCATTTCAAGAAATGAATGAAGAGGATGAAGATTGGATGTTCCAAATGAATGAATATGAATATTTTGCTATCGTTATCATCTAGTTCGTTAGGGCATGTGTTATGAAGAAAATAAAGTACCTGTTATGTTTTAATTTTGGGGTAAAGAATTTCACCATGGTTTCCAATACCAACCGTAGTGAAATATGAAACATATAATAACATTTGATTAAAAAAAATTAATTAATTGTTTTTTAATTTTTATTTAACAATATAAGTTAAGGGACACACACTTTTTATAGAAAAAATGGAAAATTGTTGAAGTTGGAATTTGAAGCTTGTAACCCTTAATCTATCACCACAACTATTAGTATGAACTATGATGAAAGGTATTTTATTAAAATAAATAAAAAATAGTCGCGTAAAAATAAGATATAACTATGGTTGGCACAATAACCACAATAACATGATGTTACCAAAGGTATATTTCGTAGTAGTGATTGCCTGGTGAAATGAGATGGCAAAATAAATTTATATGTGCTAGAGATTATGCATAAAAGTAGGTGGATATGGTTGTTATATCCGAGTCAAGAGCATTTGTTGATTTGAGTCAAATGAGCAAGTAAAGTGGAACAAGATTAACATAAAAAAAAAGTGACCCATTTCGTGTGATTCGAGTTAGGTTAAAGCTTTGACTCGAGTTATGAAGGTCCATGCTTCAAGTCATGTATGAACTTTTATTTGAATCAAATTGATCATAACCAAATAGGAAAAAGTGAAACAACTTATCATTCGAGTCATCTAGGTTGTATGTTTCGAATCAAATGAGGTAGTGGTTAACAGGAGAACTGTGATTCAAGTCATGTACAACATGTGATTCGAGTCGCAGTGTTGCATGATTCGAATCACGTGTAAACTACAATTTGAGTAACAACCACCAAAATCTTCATATTCCCGTTTGTTTGATTTGATTTGAGTCATAGATTACGAGTGACTCAAGTCATACACAATAAATCTCAAAATTTTCAATTTTTTCAAAATAGTTTGAGATTTCACTTCCCACATAACTTAAACCAACCTCAAATATGTTTTTTTTCCCATTAACTTAAGCAGTTGACTAAAACCATAATGATCATCCTCAATTAGAAACAATTGAATTATGCATGCTAAAATGAATTGATTCAAATATGTGCAATTATGAAGGAGAATCAATAAATAATAATAAACAAAACAAAAGCGTAAAAGACAACCAAAAAACCGTATTAGGGTTTTCCCATGAATATATAAGAGACATGCAACTTCACTTAGGTACCTCCACCTTAGCATCCTACACCTCACATTAAGGTTGTAGCTCGCATAGTCAACTTTATCCATATGTACCTTACGCGTATGTTCTGGTCTAGTAGAGGTAGTATTAGAGTCCCTGTTTCTTATGGTGCAAGTCCTCGTCATGTTGCTTATACCCATTACTAAGTCACGTAAAAACTAATTATAGAATTTGACAAGAAAATATTATAAACCTAAAATTAATATTTTGCATTGTTGTTTTTTATACTATAGAATATGAAAGTTGTGGATCTCTTTGCTTGAAAGTACAACTATATGCAACTGTTAGATGACCTTGGTGGTTTTGATGATGGATACACCTTATATCAAATGGAATTCGGTGAAGCATTTTAGTGATAAATGTCTAACAATATCTGATGTTGAAACTTGATAAAATAAATTATTTCAAGTATCATCAATTAGAAGAGTCGAGTTTAAGTTTAATTTCTAAATCATCAATGAATCTAACAGAGGGACTTAAAGTTCCAAAGTTGTGAAAGAGAGGAAATGTGAAAGCTCATCTAATTATGTGCTTAGCGCGTTTCTAAGTGACCAATTTTATGTAAAGGTATAAGAGTATTTCTTGAGATACTAAGTGTTGCACCCCAAAATTTGCCTAACCTTTCTTTACCTAGCTTATGTTTCATTGCATTCATATTAGCATTATCATTTGCATTTCATTGACATGTATGCAGGAGATCAAGAGGTATGACTACCAATCAAAGGCTATGAAGCTAGCTAAGAGGCTTATTCATGTGTTCAAGGGTTGATATCCTTACCAGAGAAATTAAAAGATCCTCAGAAAGAGGGTTGAAGCCAAGTGTGTACATCTCCTAACTTGAGGGTTGTAGGAAGGTCATCTGATGATTCTAAAGCCATGAAGTTGGACTTGAGACCTTGAGAGAGCTCATGAGAAGGACTGAGATTCATTTTGAAGCCTAGACAGGTCATTGTGCAAAGGATATAAAGATATACCCAAGATTGGCACAACTAGGGTTTCATTTGGGCAACTCTAGGATAACTGATGATTTGAGGAGGGTTGAGACCTAATTCAAGAGCCATGTGATCATGGATTGATGTGTTGAGATGTCCAAGGGATGATTTAAAGGTCAACTTATCATGAATCAAGAGTGTGAGGAGTTCCTAGGCTAGGGTTGCTATGCTTGACAGTGTAAAATCCCCTGGTTTAGTGCCTAACTTCAAGACCACCTAACTCAAGATGTGATTTTCATCTCACCTTGACCCTAAAAAGATTGTTGTAGAGCATGATCTTATATTTAATTTTAGTACTAGAAGCCCTTGATAATGTTTATAGAACTCATGTTATGAGCCAGACAAGTTACAGGTCATCTGAGGAATGTGAAATTGGAGCTTGAAAGTTACCCAACTTGCATGACATTTTTTCCCTAGAAGGATGATTCCTATGAACTTTTGGCTAACATGAATGTTATTCCTTATCTTCTTAGCTTTCTAGAAAGTACTAGAAGTCCATGATTGGACTTGTAGAACTCAAGTTACAAGCTTTGCAAGATAAGGGTATTTTGGGAATTTGGGAATTACAGGTCATTTTGGGTTATGGGTCCATTTCACTATCTTGTGAACCTCAAATGAAGATTTGTTCAAGTTGAAAGTTGTTCAAAATGGTGTTTTTAGTCCAACCATGACCCAAACATCGATTGATATGGATTGGATATGGAAGAGTATGAAGAAACTTTGGAAAAAGATCATTAAAGGCATTAATGAAGGAAAAAATTCAAAATAAATCACAATAGTTCAAAAAGTCACAAATTGGTACACATTTTGATTGGAAATGACATTTTGAAGAGATTGGAATGTTACATTTTGGTTTGAGGCTTGATTCATGGACTATGTGTGAATTACTTAGAATTGAAGTAACATAACCATTCAACACCATAAGATGAAATCAAGCACTCAATCTGAGCCATTCACATCCAAGGAGTGTTGTGCAAGCTATTGAAGCAAAGATTAAGCTGAAATTGAGTCAGAACACACGAGTTACCATGGTTACACTTTGAAGAAAATTGAATTTTGGATCAAGCAAATTGGGCCATGATTGGGCCATGTTAGGATCCAAATACATTCTATTTAAGTCTTGGATCGTGTTCAGATCATTTTTTGGGAAGAAATTGGTAAAGAATTCAGTTGTGGCAGTTAGAGGTGGAAGCTTCAAACTCAAAATTGTTTTTTGCAATTTAGAGAGTTTCAAGAAGAATTAAGGATTCAGTTAGCACCAGGATCATTCAGTGAAAGTTTCTGCAGCATTTGAAGTTAAGAATCACACTGCAACTACCTCAATTGCAAGCTTTTTTCCAGGTTTTTATCTTTCACCATTCCTCTTGATTTAGGCTTGTTTAGACTGAATTAAGCATGTGGTTAGGTTGTAGATACAACATAGATCGTTTTAGGATTGGAATTGTGAAGTTTAGTGATGATTCATGATGAGATGCGAATTCTGTTTGGATTCATATATGGATGATTCTTGAGAGTTAAGGTGAATTAGATGGTGATTCTTTATCCTTGAGAGGTGAGGAACATTTCTATGCAGTTAATTTGAAGTTTGATGACATTTATGGAATTGAGGAATTTTCTGTTGAGCACCGTGTTTCAAGATTCATGAGGAATTAATAAAAATGGAGTAGATCTTTGTGCTCAGGGTGAGAGGACGAGTGGATCCATGTATTTTTCTTTGAATTTGGTGGAGTTTAAGTTCAGAGCATGATTGCTCTCGCCGGAGAAGACGGTGGAGCTCTTCTCCGGCCACCACTAATGACTTCCCTCCTTGTACTAGTTTGAATTGAAGACGATGGACATGAATCGTTGGATCTGATGGAGTTAGCTGACTTGGTCTTTGCATCCAGCGGACGAGTTTTAGTCTAATTAGGGTTTGATGAGGTGGCACAACCAGGAGTGTAGGATCTGATTACTTTTTCCATGAATGGATAGGATTAGACTGCACCGTGTACTTCAGTCAACCATACCACACCTTGTCACTAATCAAAATGCAAAGCTTCATTAAATGATGTGGCGTGTGCTAGTCCCTTTGATGAGTGGACTAGTAATCAGATCCTGTGGCTCTAACATTTTCTGACTCTTTTAATTCTTTAAGTGGTTATTCTATTTTCTTTAATTGATTTTTTCATGTTTAATTCATTTTAATTAGTTTTAATGATTAGAAAATTATGGAAAAAATAAGTGGGTGATCCTTGTTTTATTTCTGATTTTTCCATGCCTTTGGATTTTATTTTGGTGTTGTTTTCCATTTAATGTCCATTTTTCTATTTTTAATAATTGAACAAAAATGCATAAAATGACTTGTTGTTTGCTGATTTTATTACCAATTCATGCTTTAGAATTTGATGTTGATTTTTGGCTAGCTGGTTATAGACATATTGATGATGTTATAGGACTTTTGTGGTGATTTTTAGATGATCCTAAGATTAGTTTTGAACTAGGTTATTAGAGCCTTCCCCACTTGAATCTTCATTTGACACCTTTTGGTTTAGAATTTCCCTAGTGCCCTTAAACATTGATTTAAGCTCTGGATTTTTTACCATAGGTTCCCAATACATTTAGGATCTCTTAGAAATATTTATAGATTTTTGGGAGTTGATTTACTATTTTAGTTGGATTTTACATCTAGGTTGTGTTTAGGTTGCCTCTAGCATAGTACTTCCCATAGATGAACTTCAAAAGTGACCTTTAGTTCATGATAAGTTTCCAAACCTTTTCTGATGTTTTAGTAGACATGTTGATGCCTTTGTAGATTGAATCTTAAGGTTTAACTTGGTGTTTTAGTTCCCTTTAGAAAGTTTCTTCTAGGGCTTGTAGAATTAGGGTTTTGTAGAGCCTTTAGGAGTGTCCTCCTTTTTCATAAATGTGATTTGCTTTGATTTGCATTCCGTTTCCTATCCTATGATGCAAGGTTCCTTGTGGGAGCCTAGTCCCTCCTTTGGAAGGACTAAAGGCCTACCATAAAAGGTAAAACCTTTGAGGATACCAATCTCAGATGAGTGGTTGAGTGTCATGATGGATTCCATTGGTTTCCATCATGCTTCCCCTCATCATGCAATAATCTTTGTGTTGATTCACATCATCTCTTGATGGAGCACGTTGAAGCTTGAAGATGAAGTCCTCATTCCCTTTTCTCCTGATGGATAACTTGGACTAGAAGACAGACTGTTGGGCTGCTTTGCTGCTGAAGTGTTGTTGTGTTGCTCTGCTGTGTTTGCTGTTTGACTGTATTTGTGTGACTGTTTCTATGGTGTGTTGCATTAGAATAGGCTTTCATGTAGTTGATTCTAGGCCTAAGTGCATTGAAAGGATGAGCTTGCCTCCCTTTGCTTTTTTGCATGAGAGGTTGAGTCTGTCTCCCCCTGCTTGCTTGTTACTGTTTGGCTTTGCTTGTTGGCTGAAGGTTGAGTCTACCTCCCTTGCCTGTGTATTGTGTGTTGTTTTTGCTTGATTGTTCTAGAGGTTGAGTGAGTCTCCCTCTGCTTGTATTGCTGCATTGCATGTGCATCTTTAATGTATCCTTCTGTATATATGTTTACTGTTTAGCTCATGCTTTATCTGTTGTCTGTTTCCCATTGACATGATCCCCTAGGAGTCTCATTTCCTTTGACAAGGAGATGATGATTAGACTTTAGGCTGAAGCCTTTGTATGATAACGAATAGGAGTTCCCTGTTTCAAACCTCAACCATAGGATGAATCCTTGGCATGACAACATTAGGACTTGATAGTTTCCCCTTAGTTGTGTCTGTTCTCTTCTCTCTTCAAACAAATCAAAATAAAATAATAAAGGTTAATTGGTATCGTACGTTACGAGCCTTAAGCTACTTAGGAAATGATTGTTGGAGGGTTTCCTTCTAATGATCAGGATGTTTAGTATGGTACCCTTTGGGTGACATGCGACGCATTCACTCCTAGGTCATAGTCTCTAGTACGATATTAGTTGCAAACATCCATAAAAAGCACTTCTTCCGTAAAAGACAGAAAACAAACTTCAAACCTTTTTGCCCAGTGGGCCCACAATGAAAAGGAAGACTTTTCTAAAGAAAAGAGTGTCGTTAACTCTCAGTTCTACCGCAAACGGTAACGTACGAGTCTCTGACGAGCAGGCTGCATACACCAAACTGCTGGAACTGTTTGTTAACCCTACTCGGAAAAACAGATGAATCCGAACCCCCGTAATCCGTATCATCCCGAACTACGTAAGCTCCGATCTCTCATATCTGTTGAGAGTACGTAGGCACAATACTGACGTATTGGCGAGCCACCTTCCCCGTAACCCGTAGTTAGGCGAACTACGTTGACTCTGATTTCTCGTTCCAAACGGGAATACGTAGGCATAGAACTGCTGTGTTCTGCCGAGTCATTTTCTTTTTCTTTTCAGACCAGACTTTTAGCGTAGATAGATAAACCAACCCTTCAGATAAAAACAACAAGTGTGGATCCCATCGAGTACGATGGACGTGAGGGGTGCTAATACCTTTCCCTTGCGTAACCGACTCCCGAACCCAGACATGGTTGCGATGACCTTGTCTTATACCTTTTCGTCAAGTTTTTCCGATCGTTTCCTTTCCAGTTCTGAGGGATAAATAATGAAAGGTGGCGACTCTTCTGTTTTTCCGGCACCTTATTTTCGCGGTAGCGACACTAAGGCAACTCACACACACAAACACGACCATTTTTACAAAACACCTAAAAATATTTTTATATGAATCCTTAATTGATTACTGACCTGTTTAATCAATTAAAAGGACTTTTTGCACTGGTTAATCGATTACCAGATTATGGTTAATCAACTATCTTATTTGCAACACCTTCAATTAATTATAGAAATATTTAATTAACGAATGAAGGAGAAATTCAAATACTTTCCATATTAGGGTTTTCTAATCAATTAAAAACTAGGGTTAATCGACTAAGACATTAAAAACAACTATGGACCCTTTTATTTTTTATCCAATTCTTTTCCTATAAATAGAAGATTTTTCTTTATTCCATTTCATATCAATTTTGAAATTGAAACTCTACTTTCTCATTTTCTACTTTTTTCTTCTCTATTTTAATTCTTCTCTTGAGTGATATATTTGTTTAGTTCTTAATATTGGCCAATTAAAATTTATGTTTGATTCGGGAGTTAAGCCTATTAAAAGATCTGTTTGGTTTAAGATCGACAAATATAAAATATCTCATTATTGTAAGAAGGTTTATGGACATATCTTATAAAAATGTCAACACATATTTTAATGGAACTCTCAAGAGGGAACTCTTAGGGATAGCAGTAGGCCAAGTGGTAGGCGAACCTGAATAAAATTCTGGTGCAATCCTTCAAACTCCATTTTTGTATTTTGTCATTTATTTTTCTTTTCTATATAATTCATTGTCCTATCTTTTCTTCGTTGTTTTATCTTTGTTGGACTAATATAAACCAATTTTTAAATAAAATATTTTTTAAATATTTTTATTTATGAATATTACAATTCACCCCTCCCCTCTTGTGTTTGAAGTCACTTGGTCAACAAGTGGCATCCAAGCCTACTCAAATTGGTAAATTGCAGAAACACAATATGAAGCTAAAAAGACTTGCATATGATGTGGAAGGTGACAAGAAGAAGAAAACTCTAGCAATCAATATCGAGGAAGAAAAAGATTCTAATTCGGATTAAGAAATGAAGCTATTCATTCAAAATTTTAGAATAATTATAAAACACGAAAAACAATAAGAGGATCAGTAAAAGAACGAATAAATGTCCTCATTTACTCCTACATACTTTTGATGTGGGAAGAAAGGAAACATAAGACCAAATTTCCCTCAGAACTAGAGAAGGAACTAGAATCACAAAAATTTAGAAACCTAAAAAAGAAGTTAAGAAAACCTACATCGCTTGGGACTACTATGACATTGATTCCTCAAATTATGAAGAAACTAACATTTGTCTTATGTAACTTCACATTTCTCATATCATGATTTATTTCTCATTTGAAAGAAATTTAATAAAAGAACAAGTTAACATTTTGTCTTCACCTCTAAAACCAAATAATTGTAATTCAAAACTCTTTTTCTTCTCACAAAGTATTAGTTGAATCTATCAAGTGTGATCAATGCGATGTTTTTAAAAAATTTATGATTTATAAAATACACTTGATAAATTCACTAAAGAAATAGATAACTTGAATCTTCTTCTAAGTAGTTAAAGAGCATCATATAATAATCATATAATAAGGTTAGTTTAGGTTATGAATCTAAGAATGATATTAAAAACGTTATTAAAATATATCATGTTCATCATAAGTACTACGGTCGGCCCTGTGGGTGTGTAGGATGAGCCACTGTGCAGGGCCTCGATAAAAAAATTGGGTTCAATTAATTTATATATAACTTAGTTATATTATATACATGTTTGTGAATTTATTAACTGATTTACATTGTAGTTCAGCAGATAGGTTTACATTTTGCAATGTAAAAGTCCTTGGTTTAAATCTAGGAATTTGATTTTTATGATTTTAATTGTTTCTTTCACACACAAAATATTATTATAAAGACTCAAACACATGACCATTGCCACAAAAACCTTACTCTACCACTACACCAATAAACAATTATTGTTTAAAAGTTAAATTGCTCAATATTTGTTTACTAATGATTTTTTTTTATAAATTCTATTAGTTATTAGAGGTCTTATTTTTTAATAAGAACATGGCCACTAAAATGTTTGGGCCGACCCTGATAAGTGCAAAATCCTTAAATATAATAGTTGTAATAAAAGTGATTATATTACTTCATTGTCTTTCTTTCTTTTGTGTGAAGTTTATGGTCCTTAGAGATTTTTGTTGTTGTGATGTTATATACTAGATAGGAATAATTCTGAAAGTCATGTTGTATAGTTTTGGAAGTTGTTGTATAGGTCTGATAGTTGTTGTGAATTGATGATTGATGTTTGTAATTATGTTTGGTGAATCTTTTATAAGTTAAAGGTTCTGGAAGTGGATAGAATTATGGATGTTTTCTTGGTGTACGAGGTTTGTGTTGAATTATAATGGTTATAAAGTTTATGTGTTGAGTTGTAGTGGTTATAAGGTTTATGTGTTGAATTATAATGGTATATATATGTTGAATTATAATGGTATATAAGGCCTATGTGTTGAAATAAAGGCTTCTGCTGAATTATAAAAGGTTTGCGATAAGTTTTTATAAAAATTTGAATTCTAATGGTTTGTGCTGCCATTTTATAATAAAAAAATAAGACTTATGCCAACATTTTAAACAAAAAACGCTTCCTAAAAAAGTGTTTTAAAAAGTGCTATTTACGTGGGAAAAAGAAAGCGCTTTGTAAAAAAAACGTTGTCTAAAGTGGATAAAAGAAAACGCTTTTAAAGAAAGCGATGCCTAAAGTATAACGAAAAGATACATAAGGCAGTGCTTTTAAAAGAGCCGCCTAAGGGGGGGGGGGGGGGGTAGAGAAAGCGCTTTCCATGAAAAAACGCTGCCTAAAATAAAAAGAAAAGATACATTACACAGCGCTTTTAAAAGCGCTGCCTAAAGGGGGGTAAAAGAAAGAGTTTTCCATAAAAAATCGCTTCCTAAAAGTGACATTAGAGAGCGCTTTTGCATTTAAAAGGAGACCTAAGGCAGCGCTTTTGCATTTAAAAAAGCGCTGCCTTTACCTACAGTATCGCCACTTTAGGCAGCGCTTTTGCATTTAAAAAAAGCGCTGCCTTTACCTACACTATCGCCACTTTAGGCAGCGCTTTTGCATTTAAAAAAAAAACATTGTCTTTACCTACACTATCGCTACTTTAGACAGCGCTGCTAAAGCCCAAAAAAAGCGCTGCCTTAGGTATTTTGTGGCGTAGTGGGAGTGCGTCGTAAAAATATCAAGGCATATTTTAGTAGAACTCTTAAGAAAAAATTCTCTAAGAAATAAATAAATTTAATGATAGACGAAACATGTATAAATTTTTAGTGCAATTTCACCAATTTTATCTTTTTATTTTCTTTCCTTTGAATGTCTTGTTCTCTCTTCGCTACTTTATCTTTATTGGCATGATGTAATGATTATTGGCATGATGTAATGAGCCGTTTTTTTTTTTTTTATGTATAATACACTTTATTTTATTGAACCGATGTAAAATGAGTATGATATGTTATGGATAATACAATCGAAAATCATAAAACCTTTGTTATATATATGTTAATTTTTCTTGTATGATAAAATTTAAAACTTTGGTTAAAAATGTTAATTTTGGTTGCATAATATAATTGAAAACCATGGTCATCTAAATTAACTTCAGTTTTTCTCAATAAACTGAAATGTTTTGCTGAGTACAAGATTCACATAATTACATATAACCCAAGAAATTTATTTACCTTTTCTTATCCAAGAAAAATTATATATAAAAAACTAAAAATAATAATAATAAATAGAGACTGACACAGACAAAAAGAAACACAAATTTTCCAATCTCACAGTTCAGATTTAGAATCATTATTCAAAATGCAGAGAAATCGATATGGATTTTGGAACAATATACAATTTATACATAACAGAAATAACCATAGCATGTTAATAAAATTGAACATTAGATTCAACAGAAGATTAATCCACCCAATCCTTGTCATCATCAACGATAGACCGTGACCTAATGTTGATCCTGATCAGACACCGATCCTGGTTCCATACTTTTGGTCCTTTGAAGACTTGGAGTCCGATGAAGCCTACAACGAAATGAACCAGGGTGTGTTGTTGGTGAACATAGACAACTAGTTTTGGTCATACTAGGTTGTCTCATAAGTCCACCTTGTCCCACATTTGAACCTCCAACACTACTTGACATCACTTCACTCTTTGATGGAATCTCAACTTTCATTTCCTTACTTGCAACTTGTTCGTTTTCCATGCTCAATATTGTACAAAGCTTGCTAGACCAAATATATAATGTGATTTGAGGACTTTACCTTAAGAAGTGTCTTGAAGAGAGACGAGCAAATTTGGTTAGGAAGAGACAATAAAAAGTAGATATGTATGAGATACAAACAATGTGATTTAGAAACTAAAAGTTTGCTTTATTTCATTGTCACGGTTTTGATAATCAAATCCATTAATTCTCCTACCTATATTTTGATCACTTTTTAGATTTTTCAACAACTGGCAACAAGGAATCATATCTAATAGAGCCACCGTCGTTTAATTTTTCTTTTTATTTTATGATGTTGCATTGTATGGTGACCTAAATTAGGCTTTTAAACAATGAGCAAAATGGTTTTAAGGTCCCACCATTAGGAATAGGATAGAATATATTAGAGTGGGAGTCAATTATTATTGATTAAAAACTGATGTGGGTCTCAATTTGTATTTTAGAATTTATGCATGTATACCTTGATGGATAAGATGCCTTTGTTATTGTTATATAGTTGTGTCATTGTTCAATGTTTGCAATGAAGAGAGACAATGACTTTGATGAATTTATGATAACTAAGTTCACTTTGTCTTTAGAGGGTTCGTAATAACGACCGCTTTTAAGATTGACAAATATTTGATAACTAATTGAATTATATCGTAATTAATTTTGGAGTATGTTAGGAGCTGGTACATGATCACCAGTCTAATGTCTATTTTATATAAGTTTGATTTCTATATTATAAGATTTAGATTTGTTAAATAAATTTTGAGTTTTTTCCTTATTCAGCTCCTTTCATGAAACTCTTAGTTCTAATTGGTATTATAGTTGATTACAATTTAGGATCTCCGTGAATTACGGACCCACACTATTTTATAGAGGCACTAAAATTTGTGCTAGTTGTTTAATGATCAACCACACTATTGCGGAAAGATTGAAAAGGGTGATTGGTAAGATCATTTCGGTTTCTCAAACTGTTTTCATTCTTGGACGTTAGATTTATGATGGTGTAGTTGTCGTGAATGAAAGTATTGATTATGTTTCAAAGTTTGATAGAGAGTGTTTGATTTTGAAAGTGGATTTCGAAAAAACATATGATTGTGTTTCATGGAGTTATCTTAGATACTTATTCAATAGATTTGGGTTTGGATCTAAATGGAGATTATGGATGGAAGTATGCGTGTTTAAGTCCTCTTTTTCTGTTTTGGTTAATGGCAATCCTACCAAGAATTTCGTCGGGTCCAAGGGTATTAGACAAGGGGATCCTTTGTCTCCCTTTCTCTTCGTGCTGGTTGTGGAAGGGCTACTGGGTTGGTAAACAAGGCCAAACTGAATGAAGTTTTCAAGGGTTTTAAATGTGGGGATAGTTGTGATTATGACATATTACAATTCGCGGATGATACGATCATTTTGGGGGAGTGTAGTTGGAATAGTTTGTGGGCTATGAAGGCGATTTTCAGGGGGTTTGAGTTGGTGTTGGGATTAAAAGTGAACTTTGGCAAAAGCAAGTTGTATGGGATAAATTCAGAGATTTCTTTTTTGGCTTCCGCGTCTGATTTCCTGTGTTGCTGTATGGACATGATTTCATTTAAGTTTCTTGGAGTAACTGTTGGTTATAATCCTAGGAGGGTGGCGTCGTGGAAAGAAGCTATCACATTTTTGAAAGCGAAACTCACAAGATGAAAAAGAAGATTTTTGTCTTTCTGAGGTAGATTAACCTAGCTGAATTTGACTCTTAATAGTTTACCAATTTTCCTTCTGTCTTTTTATAAAGCTCCCAAAGCAGTGTTGAAGAAGATAATTTCATTACAAACAAAAATTTTGAGGCAAGGCATAAAAGATAAAAACAGGATCAATTGGACTAGTTGAGAAACTGTTTGTAAATAAAAAAACGAGGGCGGGTTGGGAGTTAAGGATATATCTTTGGTTAATAAGGCTCTTCTTGCAAAGTGGAAGTGAAGATTTCTCAACGAAAAGAAGGCGATTTGGAGGTAATTTCTGGATTTTAGGTATGGTAACGTGACGCAGGTGGTTCTGAGTCAAAGCTTGGGTAGGAATTTCAAGAAATCATCGTTTGGATGGAGAGATTTGTTCTTTTTAAAACTGAATTCAGAAGATTTGAGAGTTGGTTCTGCTCGAATATTCAAGGCAAAGTTGATAACGGAAAGATGTTGGATTTCTGGGACAATTGTTGGTGCGCATCTCAGGCCTTACAAATTCTGTTTCCGAAAGTGTTTAGTATCTGCAGTAACAGGCCAGTCCAGGATTTTCATTATGGCAGCTGGGTCGCAGATCAGTGGTGTTGGAAGTGGAACTTTTTTTTATCAAACTTCTGTTTCGCTAAACGGATTGCAAGGACAGGAGTTTAGAACTCTGCTGTCATCGGCTTCGGATAACAGAGTTTCGGAAGATAGTTTCAATTGGAAGGCGGAGGTGTAACACCTCGCTCCCCAAAATTAAAATTAATTGCAAATGAATTAAACAATTAGCAGAGTTGCCACACCAAAGCGGGATATCACAAAAGAAGCTCAACAAAAACACTTCATTATATGGTTTTCAAAAATAAACAGCGGAATATCATATATATATATATACGTCATATTCGGCCATCCGCCCAAAATATACACAATATTCATCAAAGGTTCCAACAAAACATGATACGCCACGGAGTAAAACAAAATCATCAGAAAACAATAAACTCCCAAAGCCCCGTGTTACGTATCAGAGCATCCCTATGACTCGACTCGCCACTATCCAAGCTAGCTACGCACCTCGATTATCTGTACTTCCGAAGAAGCACAGACCATAACAACAGCAAAAGGGGTGAGAAATCATGATCACAAATATAGCGGTAATAATGTACATGAATAAAAGGCAATAAATAAACAATCATCACCCCACAAACATCAAACAGGACCTACTGTCCAATCCTCAACACAACATATCACAATGCAAGTATGCAACCCAACACATGCATGCGGTACCGACTCATCATCACCGATGGACACCGGGCCATCAACCCTCAATAAAGGAGCACATCATAAACAGGATAGATCACTTATGCTCCTCTTGAGACATGATCTATCCCCACAATTCTCCACAAAGGAGTACGGATGAATCACTTACGCTCCATCCGAGACATGATTCAACCCCACCATTCTCCACAAAGGAGTACGGATGAATCGCATACGCTCCTCCTGAGCAACGATTCATCCCACCAAGACACCATGATATGCACGACACCAATGCATAACAACAATCCAAGCACACAAGGTGCACACGATCCTCCTGATCACATTTTATACATCGCACATACATATTCCACACATCACCACATTCATACCTAATAACATACACCAATTTAATTATTCTATTTAAACGAATAACAAGGAAATCACATTCCAACATCAAACATACACTCTTCACCGTTCAGCACCAATCTATATTCAATCATGACCAACAGGGGTCCTACGATACAAGTGAACAGAACAGAACAACACAAAATCAAAAAACTACTGTCATGCTCGCTGGCTCATTTGCCTGGCGAAGCATCAGCGAATGCTCGCCACTTGCTCTCCCAGCGAACTCCCTAGCGAAGGCAGACAGTGGCTACTGGAAGCACTCGCTACCCAGTTTGCCTAGAGAATTCCTAGCGAAGGTTCGCTACTTGCTCTCCTAGCGAAAGTACTGGCGAACGCCTGCGATTTCACAAAAACCCCACTATTCAGAATCGATAAAACTCTCTGAAATCATCCGATTTCACTCAAACCGGTTCCCACAACACTAGTTCAACATTCTATGACTTAGCTACATAATCTATTCTAGATTCCACCCGATAAAACATCAGCTCTACCGATTAAATAATTTTCGGCTTAAAATTGCAAACTACCCGAAAACCCTAAATCATCCAAACAATTATTCTACAACCACATGCAACAAACCTATCATACCAGTAATAATTAAAATCACAACAACACATCAAACATGTTCATCAATTCCTACGGGATTGGGGAAAATCTCTTCTACCCAACATTCATGCAAACATACCAATTTCGACCCGTTTCTCCCCCCCCCCCCCTACCTCGATCAGATTGAAGAAGACTCGGTAATCCTAGCTTCCTCTCTTCTTCCTCTTTGATTCTTCTCTTCAATCTCTCTTCCACTCTAGACCGTGTTCTTCTTTTCCAACTTCCTCTCCTTCTATCGTGTTCCTCTTCTTCTTTCTTTCCAATATTTTCTTTCTTCCCAAAAACTCCCTAATACCTCCTTTCTATTCTTACTCGCTTAATAATAATAATAATAATAATAATAATAATAATAATAATAATAATAATAATAATAATAATAATAATAATAATAATAATAATAATAATAATAATAATAATAATAATAATAATAATATTAATAATATTACCATTATTTATTAAATTATTATCACTAATAATTATATTATTAATATCAAAGTCCAAAGTTTAGTAACTAATCTCCATACTTAAGGGCACTCACTATCGCACTCAACCACACCCCCACAAAAGGAACACCGAAAATAAAATAACACCGAAAAGACTAGATAATTAAAATGGGTGTTACAACTCTCCCCCACTTTAATTATTTTCGTCCTCGAAAATTACCTGATGGAAACAACTCTAGATACGCATCCCACATCCTGCTTTCCAATTCCCAGGTCACACTGCCTCCTGCAGCACCTCCCCAAACCACTTTCACTAAGGATATCTCCTTCCCTCGGAGTTGCTTCACCTTACGATCTTCGATCCTCAACGGCATCGTCTCAATAGTAAGATTCTCCCGGACTTGTACTTCATCTCTCTGAATCACATGAGATGGGTCCGTGATATACTTTCGAAGTTGCGACACATGAAACACGTCATGCAAATTCGAAAGTTCAGGCGGCAACGCCACCCTATAAGCCACATCACCAATTCTCTGCAAAATCTGATACGACCCAATAAACTTCGGATCCATCTTCTTGGATTTCAAACCACGACCCACACCGGTCAATGGGTTAACTTTCAGGAACACGTGATCACCTTCACTGAATTCCAGCTCTTTTCTCCAGTTATCATGATAACTCTTCTGCCTACTCTGAGACGCTTTCATTTTCTCACGAATCATCTGAATTGTCTCAGTAGTCTGTTGCACAATTTCTGGTCCTAATACTACATTTTCACTCGTCTCATACCAACACAGAGGAGTTCTGCACCTTCTACCATATAAAGCCTCAAAAGGTTCCATCCCGATACTAGAATGGTAACTGTTGTTGTACGTGAACTCGATCAATGGTAAATGAGTATCCCACGCACCACCTTTCTCCAACACACAAGCCCTCAGCAAATCCTCCAACATCTGAATAGTCCTCTCTGACTGTCCATCAGTTTATGGATTATAAGCTGAACTCAGCTTCAACTTAGTACCCAAAGCTTCCTGCAAACTCTTCCAAAATTCTGAAGTAAACCTCGGATCCCTATCCAACACAATACTTGTCGGCACACCATGTAACTTCACAATCACCCGAATATAAATCTCTGTCAGCTTTTCCAACTGAAAATTGATATTAATCGGCACGAAATGTGCAGACTTCGTAAGTCGATCCATAATTACCCAAATAGCATCAAATCCTCTTGTCGTGTTCGGCAATCCCGTAACAAAATCCATAGAGATACAATCCCATTTCCAAACCGGAATTTCCAACGGTTGCATAAATTCAGAGGGTCTCTGATGTTCCACCTTCGATTTCTGACACGCCAAACAGACGTAAACAAACTGAGCTATATCCCTTTTCATACCTGACCACCAAAATATCTTCCTTAAATCGTGGTACATCTTCGTAGCTCCCGGATGAATACTCAAACCACTACGATGTCCTTCACTCAGAATTGACTTCTTCAGCTCGTCATTATCCAACACACAAATCCTGCCTCGGAATCTCAGCACACCTGCACTATCCAACTTAAAATCACTATCGGAGTCACTTCCCACTCCACGCATCAAATCCACTAGCCTTACATCTATCTTTTGTCCTTCTCTAATCATATCCAAGAAATCATTGTTCACTTGTAACTTGCCCAACATCACGCAATCTGCCGTAGTCTCACAAACCATGCTCAAATCTCTGAACTTCTCAATAAGTTCCATTTCTTTCACCATCATAGCCGACACATGAATTACTTTTCTGCTCAAAGCATCTGCTACTACATTTGCCTTTCCTAGATGATAACTTAAGTTGAAATCATAATCCTTCAAGAATTCCAACCATCTTCTCTGTCTCATATTTAGCTCTTTCTGATCAAACAAATACTTCATACTTTTATGATCGCTGAACACCTCAAACCTCGAACCATACAAATAGTGCCTCCAGATCTTTAACACAAAAACTACCGCGGCCAATTCAAGATCATGAGTAGGGTAATTCTGTTCATGCACCCTCAGTTGCCGCGAAGTATACGTCACCACCTTACCATTCTGCATAAGAACCCCGCCTAATCCCATCTTAGACGCATCACAGTACACCACAAATGGTTTACTCGGAGTCGGCAACACTAACACCGGTGCCGTAGTCAATCTCTTTTTCAATTCTACAAAGCTCTCTTCACAAGCGGCATCCCACACAAAAACTTGGTTCTTTCTCGTCAACTGAGTCAATGGCAACGCCAAAGTAGAAAAACCTTTGATAGTACCCTGCTAAACCAAAAAAGCTTCTAACTTTCGTCGCTGTCTTCGGCAGTTTCCACTGCAACACTGCACTCACCTTTGATGGATCTACCGATATACCATCACCAGATATGACATGCCCCAATAAACTCACTGTCTTCAACCAGAACTCACACTTTGACAGTTTCGCAAACGGCTTATTATCCTTCATCACCTGCAAAGCAATTCTCAAATGTCCTGCATGTTCTTCCTCAGACTTAGAATAAATCAATATATCGTCAATGAACACAACAATAAACGGATCCAAGTAAGAATGGAAGATTCGGTTCATATACTCCATGAACACTCCCGGCGCATTCGACACTCCAAAAGGCATTACCGCATATGTAATGTCCATATCGAGTTCTAAATGCGGTCTTCTGAACATCACCTTCTTTCACTCTGATCTGATGGTAACCCGATCTCAAGTCAATCTTACTGAACACTCGAGCTCCCACCAACTGATCCATCAAATCATCAATTCTTGGAAGAGGATATTTGTTCTTAATGGTCACTTTATTCAACTGACGGTAATCGACGCACAGACGCATACTACCATCCTTCTTCTTCACCAACAGTACTAGAGCCCCCCACGGCGACACACTCGGTCTGATAAATTTCCTATCCAACAACTCTCCAATCTGAGACTTCAATTCATCCAATTCCACTGCCAACATCCTGTACGGCACCATAGATATAGGCCTCATACCAGGTACAAGATCAATGCTAAACTCAACTTCTCTCTTCGGAGGTAATTCTGTAATATCATCAGGGAACACTTCAGGAAATTCATTCACCACCGCTAACTCCTTCAGTGACGCTTTCCCGTCGACAGCTAATGATGTAAATAAAGAAAATTTTTTAGCTTCGTCAGTAAACAAGATCCTCAATTCCTTACTAGACAAGGAATCTGCCAATGCTTCTTCTTCTGGCGTAAGAAACAACAACACCTTCCGGAAACAATCGATGTAGACTCGGTTGAACTCTAACCAGTTCATACCCAGAATAACATCCAACTTACCAAGGGGCAAGCAAATCAGGTCCAATCCAAAATCTCTACCAAAAATAGTCAGTGGACACTTCAAACATACCAAAGAAGTAGTCACTGAACCAACAGAAGGAGTTTCAATAGTCATCCTCCGCTCAAGAGTAGTCGGCACCAATCCTAACCTCTTCACACAATCAACAGAGATGAACGAGTGGGTTGCACCCGTATCAACAATAGCAGAAAAGGGAACATTATTGATGAAACAAGTACCTTGGATAGAACGCTCCTCACTGGCAGCTTGAGTTCCCACCACCGCAAACACTTTACCACTGGTCTGAGACACCTGAGACGGCTTCGGCTTCTCGCAATGCATACTGATATGACCCTTCTCACCACAGTTATAACAGGTAGGCATAGCGGCCCGACAATCAGCTATCACATGGCCCGACTTACCACACTTGAAACACTTCTTCACCTCATGAGAACAATCATTGGCACGATGACCCGCGCCACCGCATAGGAAACACTTCACACCAGCAGACGCTCTCCCTTCTCTGAGCTTCTTATCAGCAGCAACCTTAAACTTCCCCTTATCAGCAGGAACACTATAAGGAGTACCACCAAACCTCTGCTTACCCTTACGGTCATTTGCAGCCTTGTAATGTGCAATCCTAGCCCGGTTATCATTATCATAAATTCTGCTCCTGCTTATCAGCTCAGGATAATCCCTGATCTTCTGACAAGCGATCACCATCTTAACTTCCGGACGCAGCCCATTCTCAAACTTCAAACACTTGGAGGTCATCGCCCCGTCAGTATTGTAATAAGGACAATACTGCACCAGCTCTTCAAACTTAGCAGCATACTCAGCCACCGTCAGATTGCCCTGCTTCAGCTCCAAAAACTCTATCTCCTTAGCACTTTGTATATCCTCCGGAAAATACCTTTCCAGAAAACCAGTTCGAACCACATCCCAAGTAATTGCAGTCCCTGCAGTCTCCAATCTCTGACGACTGTTGTCCCACCAAGCCTCAGCCTCTCCTTCCAACATGTGGGGTACCAAACCTCACCTTTTGCTCATCGCTACATCCCATCATCCTGAATATCTTCTCAATTGCCTTCAGCCACCTCTGAGCAGCTTCGGGATCCAAAATTCCTCCTTCAAACGTCGGCGGCTTGTTATTCTGAAATTGCGCCAAATCCCTGAATTGCGCACCCACGACTTGGTTCTTATTAGCAATCACCTGCGCCATCGCTTGCATAGCCACAGCCAACGCAACATCATTCCTCCCCCGCCATACTGCTCAACAACAATAACAACGCCAAGTTAACAGACACGCAAACGCTATCCTACAGACAGAATCAACTACTACACTGGCCGGATGGACCAACTTGCTCTGATACCAACTTGTAACACCCCGCTCCCCAAAATTAAAATAAATTGCAAATGAATCAAACAATTATCAGAGTTGCCACACCAAAGCGGGATATCACAAAAGAAGCTCAACAAAAACACTTCATTATATGGTTTTCAAAAATAAACAGCGGAATATCATATATACATATATACGTCATATTCGGCCATCCGCCCAAAATATACACAATATTCATCAAAGGTTCCAACAAAACATGATACGCCACGGAGTAAAACAAAATCATCAAAAAACAATAAACTCCCAAAGCCCCGTGTTACGTATCAGAGCATCCCTACGACTCGACTCGCCACTCTCCAAGCTAGCTACGCATTTATCTGTACTTCCGAAGAAGCACAGACCACAACAACAGCAAAAGGGGTGAGAAATCACGATCACAAATATAGCAGTAATAATATACATGAATAAAAGGCAGTAAATAAACAATCATCACCCCACAAACATCAAACAGGACCTACTGTCCAATCATCAAGACAACATATCACAATGCAAGTATGCAACCCAACGCATGCATGTGGTACCGACTCATCATCACCGATGGACACCGGGCCATCAACCCTCCACAAAGGAGCACATCATAAACAGGATAGATCACTTACGCTCCTCCTGAGACATGATCTATCTCCACAATTCTCCACAAAGGAGTACGGATGAATCCCTTACGCTCCATCGAAGACGTGATTCAACCCCACCATTCTCCACAAAGGAGTACGGATGAATCGCATACACTCCTCCTGAGCAACGATTCATCCCACCAAGACACCATGATATGCACGACACCAATGCACAACAACAATCCAAGCACACAAGGTGCACACGATCCTCCTGATCACATTTTATATATCGCACATACATATTCCACACATCACCACATTCATACATAATAACATACACCAATTTAATTATTCTATTTAAACGAATAACAAGGAAATCAAATTCCAACATCAAACATACACTCTTCACCGTTTAGCATCAATCTATATTCAATCATGACCAACAGGGGTCCTACGATACAAGCGAACAGAACAGAACAACACAAAATCACAAAACTACTGTCATGCTCGTTGGCTGATTTGCCTGGCGAAGCATCAGCGAATGCTCGCCACTCGCTCTCCCAGCGAACTCCCTAGCGATGGCAGACAGTGGCTACTGGAAGCACTCGCTACCCAGTTTTCCTAGCAAATTCCTAGCGAAGGTTCGCTACTCGCTCTCCTAGCGAAAGTACTGGCGAACGCCTGCGATTTCACAAATACCCCACTGTTCAGAATCGGTAAAACTCTCTGAAATCATCAGATTTCACTCAAACCGGTTCCCACAACACTAGTTAAACATTCTGCGACTTAGCTACATAATCTATTCTAGATTCCACCCGATAAAACATCAGCTCTACCGATTAAATCATTTTTGGCTTAAAATTGCAAACTACCCGAAAACCCCAAATCATCCAAACAATTATTCTACAACCACATGCAACAAGCCTATCATACCAGTAACAATTAAAATCACAACAACACATCAAACATGTTCATCAATTCCTACGGGATTAGGGAAAATCTCTTCTACCCAACATTCATGCAAACATACCAATTTCGACCCGTTTCTCCCCCCTCCCCCTTACCTCGATCAGATTGAAGAAGACTCGGTAATCCTAGCTTCCTCTCTTCTTCCTCTTTGATTCTTCTCTTCAATCTCTCTTCCACTCTAGACCGTGTTCTTCTTTTCCAACTTCCTCTTCTTCTATCGTGTTCCTCTTCTTCATCCTTTCCAATATTTTCTTTCTTCCCAAAAACTCCCTAATACCTCCTTTCTATTCTTACTCACTTAATAATAATAATAATAATAATAATAATAATAATAATAATAATAATAATAATAATAATAATAATAATAATAATAATAATAATAATAATATTACCATTATTTATTAAATTATTATCACTAATAATTATATTATTAATATCAAAGTCCAAAGTTTAGTAACTAATCTCCATACTTAAGGGCACTCACTATCGCACTCAACCACACCCCCACAAAAGGCACACCGAAAATAAAATAACACCGAAAAGACTAGATAATTAAAATGGGTGTTACAGGAGGCGTCGGGCCAGTTTTCAGTTAGTTCTTATTACAAAGGATTAGTCGATTTGCATATTGTTTTGGGTCCTAAAGAGGAATATATACAACAGATTATGAAGTTTTGGCATGTAAAGGTTCAGTCTAAAATTCATGTTTTTGGTTGGAGAATTTTTTATCAATAGACTTCCTTCTAAGAAGAAGTTAGAGAATAGGGGGTGATACATGATTCTACAGAAGTAATGTGTGTATCGTGTTTTCATTCCGTCGAAGACTTGTATCATTTGTTTTTCTCTTGCCCATTCGCTTCCAAAGTTTGGAAGTTTGTGTATTGTTGGATGGATTTGGATTTTTTTTGTTGAAAAATCTAATTTTAAACACGCGGAGAAATTTTATTCGCTTTTGAGGAATAAGGTGGGAAGCAATAAGGGGATGCTGATTTGCTTGGCGACGTGTTGGTGCTTATGGCTTCGGAGAAAAAACGTGATTTTCAACAATGTGTGGCCGAATTTAAAGGAAATTTGCAATCATATAAAAGTAGTTTCGTGGAATTGGATAGGTCTTAGTACAAAAAGTAATTCAATTTTTTTAACAATTTCGAGCACTATTGTGCTCTTTTCCAATATATTTGCTTATTAAAAAACCACATTATTGATACATGTTTTAAAAATATGGATTTGCACTTCATTGAGACCAAAGTAGAATGGTTAACAATTATGCTACAACAATTGGTGAAAAGAAGATAATTTCCAATTTGAGATTGACGAAGAACATCAAAATCAACAAAATCATGGTTCATTGGTTTTCACACCATATCCGCACAAGGCCTTGTTGGCTCTCCATCAAGGCTCATTCACATTACAAACTCATATAGAGTGAATCACATAACATACCATTCCATTTTAGGAACATGTATTATATGTAACATTCCAAACATGCTTAAACCTAAAGGCTTTATGTTGGACATCGGTGAACTGACCCGTGTGTTAGTCTAAAAACTGCATGTAGAGAATTAACCCTTTAACTATAAAACTACCTGATGATTCTCGAGTAACCACTTATTTTCTGCAAGCATTCTTTATTTTGATAACTCTTTTTACCTTCATGATGTACTACTATATGCCTAATTTCTCATTCAATATAGTATATGTATCTAAATTGACCTATAATTTCAAATGTAAGTTATTTTTTAATGACACTGATCATGTGATACATGGCATTTGATCCAAGAGGGTGATTGGTACAATTGAGGTGAGAAATGGATTGTATAATCTCACTAATCCCTTAGTTAGCCTACTCACATACAACCATTCCACTGTCTCAATTCTATTGACACTCATAACTTTAGAAATAATAGTGATTATAACTTTTGACATTTGCGTTTTGGTCTCATCAACCCAGAACCCTGAAATGACAAAATAATCAAGCTTAATAAAAAATTTCCTTATGTAAAAATTAATGTTTCATTTATTCCTTGTGACGTATGTGTTTACGCTAAACATAAAAGATGTTCTTTTCTCATAATTTGTTTATTAGTGTTTTTAGTAAACAAATCACTAGTTTTAATTCACTTGAAGGATCAAGCTCAAAAAATCTTAAAGGAGAATTTGTGTGAAGCGTTTGAGAAAAGTGTTAGAATGATGTATGGTGTACTATATTGAAAAAAGTAAATGTAGAAGTACTTAAAGGGATAACGTAAATAAAGAAAATAGTATAATAATTGGATAAAAATGCTTGAATTAAGAGTGGGACGTGTATTCATACATTTATCACAAAGTCTTTATCTTTGTGACTTGGACGTGTAAATTTTACAGAAAATAGAATTAAATGTGAATCCTAATTACAACATCAAAATCTACTTATATACTAGGTACATAGATAACTGTAACAATGATTGCCTCTCCAGAATTCGACACGTATCTTTCTATGCAGGTCTTTGCCTTCTGATGTGTTTCCACATTTCTTTGGTCTTTTGAACTGTTTTAAATTACTTCTGCTGTCGAAAGCGTCTTCAAGTTGCCTAAACATGTCTCAAAAAGTCTAATTGTCGAATTTGTAAAAAGGTGTCAATAACATGACTTAGCCACCTACACTTAGTATTTATATCCACCTCGTATCTTACATTCATGGAGAAAAAGTGAAGTCGAAAATCTCAAGCTAATAGATGCCCCCCAAAAAATGTCATCATCACTATTCAAAACATTTTGCATACGTCATCATCATCATCATGGCTACCTCTACCTAGCAGTCACGTCTGCAATTATGTAAGTCATCCATCATGGCTCCAATTTCCAAGGTCATTGTGGACCATAAAAATTAGTTATACTAAATAAAAGAAAATTCATTAATTAGTAATGGTTTAAGTCAAAAAAAGATAAAACGCCAATGTTTTAATTTCAGAAGGAAAACTGAAGAGTTTCATTTCAACAACTATATAATTTCTTTTTCTCTTCTTCCTTTCGTTTCACAACATCACTTTTTCTTCACCTTAAGTTCTAGAAAAATGGCTTCCTCTTCTGGCATAGAAAAGCAATTTCTAATCCCTTATGTTGTTGATATTCAAAGTGATATCTACTTTAATGACGACACTTATGTTCCATTAGGCTTCCCAAGTATTGATTTCCTTCTCTATTTCAGGTAGTGTTCATGCATTCTTGGGTCCTTTACCCAAATCATCTTAAAACCTACTAAATTGAACAATTTATTAACTTATTTAACCTAATGTAAACCTCGTGCATTTGAGGATAAAATCTTTGAGTTGGGGTTCATGGAACAACCCCATCGTGTATTTCGTTATTCTCTTTACATTAAAAGTGAAGCTAATATCAATTGGTTTAATATAATGGAAAAGAAGAAAAGAAATTTTTAGAAAGATCAAGGCATCTTCAACCTAATTCATATGTCAAGAACTGGGCCAAAGTACAATGCCAATATGCTTATATTTGTCCTTTATTTTTGGGAAAGTTGGACTAATACATTTCGGCTTCATTATAGGATGATAACCCCCATGCTTTTCAATGTCGGTGCCATTACTAGGTTGAATCTAGGTTGTCTTTATGAATTCTTAGAGCTTGGCTCTCTTAAACAAATTTTTTTCCAATTTTGACGAAAAATGTTCTGATTTCAAGCTCTATATGGCTTTTGCAACTCTTACTTAATGCCACTTTTTAGCCTTCTCTAAAGGTTGATGTTCTGCTTGACATGGGAATACAAGTCAAAGGCACTAGACTCGCTTCGTTAACTCCAGAAGATGTTGAATAATTGAATAAAGAAGCCTTCAGAAAATATTTATTTATGTATTTGGATTGTGAAACATTTATTTCTTCTATGGAACCATTTGCCAATCGAAACTATGGAATAAATTGGTTCAGGAGATAGTTTCCAACTTCTTCACCTGAAAATTAATTTGAAGCTTTCAACATCTGGGTAGATTTCCTTAAACCTATTTTCCTATCAACTAGAATTTCGATGGGGAAATCTAGCCTAGGGCTTGTAAGTTATCAACCAAATTTGATGGCTAGACATTTTGGTTTGAGCAGGTTTTTACCAAGATTAGTTTTTACCAATGAATATGAAATTTATTTTGCTAATACAACACTGATAGAGAGACTACAGAGCATGCTTAGATTTTCATGCCCAAAGAGTCATTAGTTTGAGTCGGCTTGAATTTGACGATTCTTACCTCTATACCAGATAATTTGAAGAGTTGTGGATTACATATCAAAATGTTGTTGTGGATCAATCAATTATGTTGCAACGTCTGACTGACACTTTTTCCTCTATTCAGAAACTAACCAAGAAGAAAGATCTAGGTACGCACATCAAAGATGTTCAAGCTTTTCAAAACTAATTTAAAATTATGTATAATCTTGATCAACTTAGTCACACTTTTCATCATGCAACTTTTTTTTTAAAACCAAAATTATTGAAAAAATTCCAAAACTTAATTTCCTTCATACGTAAAAAAAAAAAAAAGAGTTTTATTTATAATTTCATCTTCCCAAATTTTCACCATTACCAACTTGTGAACTAGGCTTGGCTTTCCATCTGCCACTTCAGATATGGTGTTATTTTGCCCTTTGTCAGGCTTAAACAATGAATTTAAAAAGCATTCCCAAAAAGTGATTTCGACTAAGCATCACATACACAACTATCCAAGGTCTTTAAGAGTCGATCCTGAGCATGTTTGAGTCACAGATCCACTATTCTATAAAGTGTGATAAAGGGACTATCAAAACTCACTAACTCCTCTTTTGTTTCACACTATTTATCCATGTTGATTTTTTCTTTATTCCGCTTGTTTCATGGAGCTATGAGTTATAATTTTCACGTGGTATCATAGTTTGATTACAATTTAGGGTCGCTGTGAATTATGGACCGACACTATTTTATAGAGTCACTAGAATGTGTGCTCGTTGTTTAATGACCAACCACCTTATTAATACATGTTTTAAGAAATATAGATTTTTACTTCATTGACGACAAAGTAGAATGGCAAATAAATATGCTGCAACAATAGGTGAAAGTGAAGATAATCAACAAAATCATGGTTCATTGGTTTTCACACCATATCAGGCACAAGGCCTTGTTTACTCTCCATCAAGGCTCATTCACATTGCAATCTCATAGAGTGAATCACATAACATCCCATTCCAGTTTAGGAACATGTATTATATGTGTCATTCCAAACATGCTTAGACCTAAAGGCTTTATTTTGGACACCGGTAAACCGACCCATGTGTTAGTCTAAAATCTGCATGAAGAGAATTAACTATTTAACTATAAAACTCTCTTATGATTCTATAGTAACCACTTTTTTTTTTGCAAGAGTTATTTATTTTGATAACTCTCTTTACCTTCATGGTGTACTATATGCCTAATTTCTCATTCAATATACTATATGTATCTAAATTGACCTATACTCTCAAATGTAAGCTAATTTTTAATGACACTGATTATGTGATACATGGCATTTGATCCAAGAGGGTGATGGGCATAATTGAGATCAGAAATGGATAGTATAACCTCATCAATCCCTTAGTTAGCCTACTTCACATACAACCATCCCAGTGTCTCAAATCTATTGACACTCATAACTTTAGAAATAATAGTGATTATAACCATTGACATTTGCATTTTGGTTTGGTCAACCTGAACCCTGAAATGACCAAATAATTGAGCTTAATAAAAAAATTTCTTATGTCAAAATTAATGTTTCATTTATTCCTTGTGACATATGTTTTTACGCTAAACATTAAAGTTGTTCTTTTCTCATGGTTTATTTACTAGTGTTTTTGATAAGAAAATCATGAGTTTTAATTCACTTAAAGGATCAAACTAGAAAAAAATTTAAGGAGAGTTTTTGTGAAGCATTTGAGAAAAGTGTGATAATATTTTAAGGTGTTATGTTAGAACTTAGAGCAATTGAACAAAACTTGAAAAAAAGTAAATGCAGAAGTACTTAAAAGAATAAAGTAAATAAAGAAAATAGTAACAATTGGATAAAAATGCTTGTATTAAGAGTGGGACATGTATTCATATATTTATCACCAAACCTTTATCTCCGTGACTTGGACGTGTGAATATTACATAAAATAGAATGAAATGCAAACCTTAATTACTACATCGAAATCTACTTATATACTAGGTAGGGGTGGACATCCGGAGACCAACCGATGTTAGCCGACCAAACCGAATTGAATTTTGCTCAACGGTTCGGGTTACTTCGGGTTACGGGTAATTGCGAAGGATCCAGTTGGATTGTAATGGGTAGTGGTGGCCGGGTTCAGATCTGCATATTGGAACCGTCGGAATCCGGACCCGACCGATTCACACTATCTTTGGCCCAAATTTTTTTTCCCCAATTTCTTAATAGTTAGGGTTAGTTTCAATCTTTCTTCATTTCTTTTTCACTCCTCCGTCCTCACTCTCTCACCAATTCTTGCCTCACGCCAACCAAAAGCTCATCACCAGAAACTCCATTGAAGGTCTTCCCTGGAACTTCAATGGAGTGAGCTAAAACCCCCCTCAGTTCTCTACCACAACAATATTAGATCACTCTCGCAACACACAACTTCAAGTAGACGCACACGTATCAACAACAGAAGAAAAAGAAAAAGAACAGTAGAACAATCTTAAAGGAGTATACATACCTGAACTTCTGAAGATTGTTCTCTAGTTTTCTCATCATATTTGTCACTTTGAAGAAGCGCCAGACTCTCTCCAGTAGGTAAGCTCGAGATTCATTCTCCTCTTTATCGGTTTTGCCGTATATTCTTCC
>OZ012738.1:402914648-402949648 GCA_963859935.3 Lathyrus sativus | reverse complement strand
AGAAGAGGAAAAGTGGAAATCATCAAGAACCAACATCAAAGCTCCGATTAATCGAGGTAAGGGTGAGAAATGTTTCTATTTGATCATTGTATGATGTTATGTATGTTGGGTTGGGGTTTTAGTAGAGTTTTCATCACTTTCCAATTAGGGCAAAAGATGGAATAATCGGTAGATTGATGATTTAATCGGTTGGAACTTGGAAATAATGCCGTAGAATAGTCGGGTAACATGAGGGTATGATGTTTGTACTGATTTTGTTGTGTGAGAAGTTGGATGATGGTGGATTGTGGAGGAGGAACAGAATAGGGTTCTGTTCTGCGCAGGTTCGCTGGCTCTCGCCAGGCGAGCGAAGGCGAAGCTTCGCCAGGCGAAGCCTAGCGAATGTTGGCGAATAATTATATTTAAGTCCCAGTAGACTTCGCTGGTGGGCTCGCCAGGCGAAGTGGGATGGCGAAGGTTCGCCCAGCGAAGGTGCTGGCGAATGGTGGCGAATGAAGTCAGTAGCTACTGACTTGGGCTCGCTGGGAAGTCTCGCCAGGCGAAGCCTAGCGAGTGTTCGCTGAGAGAGTTCGCCAGGCGAAGGCCAGGCGAAGGTTCGCTGCGAGGGTTCGCCAGGCGAATGAAGGCGAATGTGGCAGTATATTTTCTTTGCTGTGTTATCCAAATGGTGATTGTTTGGTTGATTCGCATATGTTTATACTTCTATGTTATGAATGAGTGTGTGAACTATTACGATAACATGTGCTGTGGGTAGCCTTCGGGCGTGAATCCTAGAGTTGTGGATGTTTGATTGTTGTGTACAATTACGTAATGAGTATGCATGAGAACATTTTGAATATGTGTGCATAACTTATAATTGTATGGTTGGTATTGCAATGAGAATACCTTGATTGTTGTGATAATTAGAGACACATGGGAATACAATGAGAAATGTATGTGTATCGTCTAATGAATTGCGAGTGCATATATGTATGCGATTGTGGTGTGAATGCATGGGAACATATGTGATATGTGTGCATTGTTGTTGAATATGATAATGTGTGAAATGAATACATTGATAAATGTTTGATATATGTTGTATGTACAATCATTGTGTAATTCTTGAAGTGATGAATTATGTAAATGCATGAGATTAAGATGTCGGTCTTAAGTGCATTTGTTGTGGTTGATTGTACATGCATCATTTAGTCAAGAGGCAATGTCTGTTAGTTTCGTGGAAACTAGTGGCTTGTCCCAAACCTAGAAGTGTGGGTTTGAAGGCTTAGAGGACGGGCCTTTGTGGTTATCGGTCTAGAAGTGTGGACCCGGTTTAATGTAAAAACCGAAAAAAGATAACGGGTTATCGGTCTAGAAGTGTGGACCCGGTTTAATGTAAAAACCGAAAAAAGATAACGAGAGTCGGTACCGCATTGCATGAGTTGCATTGAGTTGTTGAGTCACATTGATATATGACATATGCATGAAGTGATGCTTATGTGTGAATGATGAGATTGTGGAAATTGTAAGTGTATACATAATGTGGGAATGCTTGTGGATGTCCATGTTTGTATATATACATGTGTGGTACTATATATGACTAAGAGAATGAAGTGTGGTGAGAAATGTGAATATGTGTTATATGATTACCTATATATATATATATAATCTTATGCTTTGATTATTATGGTTATATTTCTCACCCTTCTGCTGTTTTATAATGCTCTATGAGGCATTGCAGATTAGGATGCTGGAGTCCTTTTGTGAAGAATAGTCTTCATTCTTTTGAGTCTACTGCTCTGATATGTAACACCGGGTAGTTAGACTAGTATAGTCATTCTTTTGTGATACATTGCGGTGTATCAGCTGATGTGGTTTTGTAATCTAACTGATATGATATATATTAAATTGGATAGCTTACGTGTACGTGAATTAATATTTGGAACTGATTAAATGATTTTATCTTCCGCTTAAATTGAAAATGTTACATATTTTATGGAGCAAATTGTGAAAGTGTTTTATTGGTGAAATTGTGGCATTCTTCTTTTATACCTTATTATAAAACCTTTTTACTCTGATAACTTGTATGTGCTTAGTTGTATTATATCCATTTAATTTGGGGTATAGAAGGGGGTGTTACAATAGTGGTATCAGAGCAGGTCGGTCCGTCCGGCCAAGTTGTTAAAGTGTTTTTCCCTATGTGTTATTGATATGCGTGTGATGCATTATCAATATTGGTTGTTCTTACGTGGTTCTGTTGTTGGAATTAGTAAGATGGTTGCAGGGAGGAACGACGAAGCGATTGCGGAGGCATTGACGAGATTGGCGGGGGCAATTGGGCAGAATCCTCCGGCCAATGTGAATGTGAGGAATCATGCTGATGATGGATTCCGTGCTTTGGGGAAATTCCAAAAGAATAACCCTCCGGTCTTCAAGGGAACTCATGAACCGGACAAGGCACAAATTTGGTTGAAAGTTGTGGAAAAGATTTTTCGAGTTATGAATTGCTCGGATGCACAGAAGGTGCAGTTTGGGACTCATATGCTCGAAGAAGAAGCTGAAGATTGGTGGGGTAATACTCGCCAAAGATTTGAGGAAGATGATATTGTGATTACGTGGGATTTGTTTAGAGAAACTTTTCTGGAGAAGTATTTTCCAGAGGATGTGCGGGGGAAGAAAGAGATCGAATTTCTTGAGTTGAAGCAAGGTAATTCGACGGTTGCTGAGTATGCGGCGAAATTTGAGGAGTTGATCAAATTTTGTCCTCACTATAATACTGGTAATGCTGAGAGGTCTAAGTGCCTCAAGTTTGTGAACGGTTTGAGACCTGAGATTAGACAAGCTATTGGATACCAGGAAATCAGGCGGTTTTCTGAGTTGGTTAACAAGAGCAGAATTTATGACGAAGACAGTAGGGCTAGGTCCAGCCACTAAAAAAGTCTAAGTGACAAGAAAGGAAAGGGACAATTCAGAGGAAAACCTTACGTAACTCCTGCTGATAAGGGGAAACAAAAGGTTGGTTTTGGCAAGAAGCCAAGTGGGGGAGTTTCTACCCCGGTTAGGTGTTACACTTGTGGTGAAGCGGGGCATCGTGCCCCGGAGTGCAAAAGTGTTGAACCGAGGTGTTTTAAGTGTGGCAAGCCAGGCCACAAGGCGCTTGAGTGCAGAAGCGGTACGGGTGTTACTTGCTATAACTGTGGTGAGCGAGGGCACATCAGTACCAAGTGCGATAAGCCGAAGAAGAATCAAGGGAGCGGGAAAGTGTTCGCTCTTTCTGGATCTGAGACTGCTAGCGACGATCGATTGATCCGAGGTACGTGCTTCATTCATGGTACACCTTTGATCGCTATAATTGATACCGGAGCTACGCATTCTTTTATTTCTTTGGATTGTGTTAGAAGGTTGAATCTTGAGTTGTCTGTGATTGGTGGCGGTATGGTTATTGATACTCCTGCTATGGGTTCAGTAACTACACCGTATGTTTGCTTGAATTGCCCGTTGAGTATTTTCGGTAGAGATTTTGGGATCGATTTAGTGTGTCTTCATTTGGATCAACTTGATGTCATTCTTGGAATGAATTGGTTAAAATTCAATCGTGTGTATATTAACTGTTTTGACAAAACGGTTATTTTTCCCGATTCGGATGTTGAAAGAGATTTGTTTATGACGAAGAAACAAGTGAAAGAATCGGTGCAAGATGGGGCTAAGGTATTTATGCTTATGTCAACTTTGAGGACTAGTGAGGGTGAAGAGATTGAGGCTTTGCCCATTGTTAGAGATTTCCCGGAAGTATTCCCTGAAGAGATAAAGGATTTACCGCCGGAGCGAGAAGTGGAGTTTTCGGTAGATTTGATTCCTGGAACTAGTCCGATATCGATGGCTCCATATCGTATGTAGGCCTCGGAGTTAAAAGAGTTGAAGAGTCAACTTGAGGATTTGCTTGAAAAGAGGTTTATTCGTCCGAGCGTGTCACCGTGGGGTGCACCGGTGTTGTTGGTTAAGAAGAAAGAGGGTTCTATGAGGCTCTGTGTGGATTACAGACAGTTGAACAAGGTGACTATTAAGAATAAGTATCCACTTCCAAGGATTGATGATCTGATGGATCAGTTGGTTGGTGCAAGCGTGTTCAGCAAGATTGATTTGAGATCTGGGTATCATCAGATCCGTGTGAAAGCTGAGGATATTCAGAAGACGGCCTTTCGGACGAGGTATGGACACTATGAGTATTCCGTGATGCCATTTGGTGTGACTAATGCACCAGGTGTATTTATGGAGTACATGAATAGGATTTTCCATCCTTATTTGGATAAGTTTGTGGTGGTGTTTATCGACGACATCTTGGTTTATTCGAAGAGCGAGGGAGAGCATGCCGAGCATCTGAGGATTGTGTTATCTGTGCTGAGAGAGAAGCAGTTGTTCGCGAAGCTTTCTAAGTGTGAATTTTGGTTGAAGGAAGTTAGTTTCCTTGGTCATGTGATCTCGAGTAATGGTGTTGCGGTTGATCCGTCGAAAGTTGAAGCGGTGTCGCAATGGGAGACTCCGAAGTCAGTTTTTGAGATCAGAAGTTTTCTTGGCTTAGCCGGTTATTATCGGAAGTTTATCGAAGGATTTGCTAAGTTATCGTTGCCGTTGACGCAGTTGACTAGGAAAGGTCAAGCCTTTGTTTGGGACGCCAAGTGTGAAGCGAGTTTTCAAGAACTTAAGCGAAGGTTGACGACAGCCCCTGTTTTGATTCTGCCAAATCCGGAAGAACCATTCGTTGTGTATTGTGATGCTTCTTTGATGGGTTTAGGAGGTGTGTTAATGCAGAATAACCAAGTTGTGGCTTATGCTTCGAGGCAACTCAAAGTGCATGAGAAGAATTATCCGACGCATGACTTAGAGTTGGCCGCCGTTGTGTTCGTGTTGAAACTTTGGAGGCATTATTTATTTGGCGCAAGATTTGAAGTGTTTAGTGATCACAAGAGTTTGAGATATCTTTTTGATCAAAAGGAATTGAATGCAAGACAAAGAAGATGGCTTGAACTTTTGAAGGATTATGATTTTGGCTTGAACTACCATCCGGGTAAAGCGAATGTAGTAGCGGATGCATTGAGTCGGAAATCATTGCATATGTCAGCATTGATGGTGAAAGAGTTAGAATTGGTCGAGCAATTTCGGGATTTGAGTTTGGTATGTGAGAAGACTTCTTTTGGATTTAAGTTGGGTATGTTAAAGCTTACAAGTGGAATTTTGGACGAAATCCGAGAAGGACAAAAATCGGATTTGAGCTTAGTTGATCGGTTGACTTTAATCAACCAAGGCCAAGGTGGTGATTTTCGGATTGATGAGAATGGGATTATGAGATGTCGGGATCGAGTTTGTGTTCCAAATGTTGTTGAGCTGAAAAAGAGTATCCTTGAGGAAGGACATCGTAGCGGATTGAGTATTCATCCGGGTGCTACTAAGATGTATCAGGATTTGAGGAAAGTATTTTGGTGGCCTAGTATGAAGAAGGATATTGCGGAATTTGTGTATTCTTGTTTGACTTGCCAGAAGTCAAAGATTGAGCATCAGAAGCCATCGGGTTTGATGAAGCCGTTGTTTATTCCTGAGTGGAAATGGGATAGTATCTCCATGGATTTTGTATCGGGTTTGCCGAGGACGCAGAGTAATTTTGAGGCTATTTGGGTTATCGTGGATAGGTTGACTAAATCTGCTCACTTTATTCCTGTGCGTATGGATTACCCTTTGGAGAAGTTGGCTAAGTTGTATATTGAGAGGATTGTGTGTCTGCATGGTATTCCGTTAAGTATTGTTTCGGATAGAGATCCGCGGTTTACTTCGAGATTTTGGGAGAGCCTGCAGAGTGCTTTGGGTACTAAGTTGCGTTTGAGTTCAGCGTATCATCCTCAGACTGATGGTCAGACGGAGAGGACGATTCAGTCGCTTGAAGATCTTTTGAGAGCTTGTGTATTGGAAAAAGGAGGAGCTTGGGATAGCTACTTGCCTTTGATTGAGTTTACCTACAACAACAGTTTCCATTCGAGTATTGGTATGACACCATTTGAGGCGTTGTATGGTAGGCGGTGTAGGACACCATTATGTTGGTTCGAGTCCGGAGAGAGTTCGGTTGTTGGACCCGAGTTAGTTCAACAGACTACTGATAAGATCAAGATGATTCAAGAGAAGATGAGAGTTGCTCAGGGTCGTCAGAAGAGTTATTATGACAAGAGGAGGAAGGCACTTGAATTTCAAGAGGGAGATCATGTATTTCTTCGAGTCACTCCGATGACAGGTGTTGGTAGGGCACTGAAGTCGCGCAAGTTGTCGCCGCGTTTCATTGGTCCTTATCAGATTTTGCAAAGGATAGGAGAAGTCGCCTATCGTGTGGCTTTACCACCGTCGCTTGCTAATCTTCATGACGTATTCCATGTATCTCAGTTGAGGAAATACATTGCGGATCCGTCTCATGTAGTCCAAGTAGATGATGTGCAGGTGAGAGATAACCTGACTGTTGAGACATCACCTATGCGGATAGAGGATTGGAAATTGAAGCAGCTTCGAGGTAAAGAGATCGCTTTAGTGAAGGTCGCGTGGGGAGGATCGGCTGGTGGAAATGTTACTTGGGAGCTTGAGAGTCGGATGAAAGAGTCTTATCCAGAACTGTTTGAATCAGGTAACATTTTCGAGGACGAAAATTCCTAAAGTGGGGGAGAGTTGTAACAGCCCAAATTTCATTAAATAATTAATTATAGTAATTAATTGATTTAGTGGGATTTTATTAATGTTGGAAATTAATTTTTATTAATTGGGATTAATAGAGAATTGAGAAGGAAATTGGAAGGAAGGAAAATAAAGGAATTATATAAGAGAGAAAGAAAAGAAAAGAAAGATAGAAAACATTTGGAAAGAAAGAGGAAAGAAGAAGAAAGGAGAGAAAGAGAAGAGAAGAAGAGGAAAAGTGGAAATCATCAAGAACCAACATCAAAGCTCTGATTAATCGAGGTAAGGGTGAGAAATGTTTCTATTTGATCATTGTATGATGTTATGTATGTTGGGTTGGGGTTTTAGTAGAGTTTTCATCACTTTCCAATTAGGGCAAAAGATGGAATAATCGGTAGATTGATGATTTAATCGGTTGGAACTTGGAAATAATGCCGTAGAATAGTCGGGTAACATGAGGGTATGATGTTTGTACTGATTTTGTTGTGTGAGAAGTTGGATGATGGTGGATTGTGGAGGAGGAACAGAATAGGGTTCTGTTCTGCGCAGGTTCGCTGGCTCTCGCCAGGCGAGCGAAGGCGAAGCTTCGCCAGGCGAAGCCTAGCGAATGTTGGCGAATAATTATATTTAAGTCCCAGTAGACTTCGCTGGTGGGCTCGCCAGGCGAAGTGGGATGGCGAAGGTTCGCCCAGCGAAGGTGCTGGCGAATGGTGGCGAATGAAGTCAGTAGCTACTGACTTGGGCTCGCTGGGAAGTCTCGCCAGGCGAAGCCTAGCGAGTGTTCGCTGAGAGAGTTTGCCAGGCGAAGGCCAGGCGAAGGTTCGCTGCGAGGGTTCGCCAGGCGAATGAAGGCGAATGTGGCAGTATATTTTCTTTGCTGTGTTATCCAAATGGTGATTGTTTGGTTGATTCGCATATGTTTATACTTCTATGTTATGAATGAGTGTGTGAACTATTACGATAACATGTGCTGTGGGTAGCCTTCGGGCGTGAATCCTAGAGTTGTGGATGTTTGATTGTTGTGTACAATTACGTAATGAGTATGCATGAGAACATTTTGAATATGTGTGCATAACTTATAATTGTATGGTTGGTATTGCAATGAGAATACCTTGATTGTTGTGATAATTAGAGACACATGGGAATACAATGAGAAATGTATGTGTATCGTCTAATGAATTGCGAGTGCATATATGTATGCGATTGTGGTGTGAATGCATGGGAACATATGTGATATGTGTGCATTGTTGTTGAATATGATAATGTGTGAAATGAATACATTGATAAATGTTTGATATATGTTGTATGTACAATCATTGTGTAATTCTTGAAGTGATGAATTATGTAAATGCATGAGATTAAGATGTCGGTCTTAAGTGCATTTGTTGTGGTTGATTGTACATGCATCATTTAGTCAAGAGGCAATGTCTGTTAGTTTCGTGGAAACTAGTGGCTTGTCCCAAACCTAGAAGTGTGGGTTTGAAGGCTTAGAGGACGGGCCTTTGTGGTTATCGGTCTAGAAGTGTGGACCCGGTTTAATGTAAAAACCGAAAAAAGATAACGGGTTATCGGTCTAGAAGTGTGGACCCGGTTTAATGTAAAAACCGAAAAAAGATAACGAGAGTCGGTACCGCATTGCATGAGTTGCATTGAGTTGTTGAGTCACATTGATATATGACATATGCATGAAGTGATGCTTATGTGTGAATGATGAGATTGTGGAAATTGTAAGTGTATACATAATGTGGGAATGCTTGTGGATGTCCATGTTTGTATATATACATGTGTGGTACTATATATGACTAAGAGAATGAAGTGTGGTGAGAAATGTGAATATGTGTTATATGATTACCTATATATATATATATATAATCTTATGCTTTGATTATTATGGTTATATTTCTCACCCTTCTGCTGTTTTATAATGCTCTATGAGGCATTGCAGATTAGGATGCTGGAGTCCTTTTGTGAAGAATAGTCTTCATTCTTTTGAGTCTACTGCTCTGATATGTAACACCGGGTAGTTAGACTAGTATAGTCATTCTTTTGTGATACATTGCGGTGTATCAGCTGATGTGGTTTTGTAATCTAACTGATATGATATATATTAAATTGGATAGCTTACGTGTACGTGAATTAATATTTGGAACTGATTAAATGATTTTATCTTCCGCTTAAATTGAAAATGTTACATATTTTATGGAGCAAATTGTGAAAGTGTTTTATTGGTGAAATTGTGGCATTCTTCTTTTATACCTTATTATAAAACCTTTTTACTCTGATAACTTGTATGTGCTTAGTTGTATTATATCCATTTAATTTGGGGTATAGAAGGGGGTGTTACAGTAAGAACATGGTTGATTTTATACCTTGAAAAAGGGTTTTCGAATTGACGCCCTAAGGCAGAAGAAGTTTGATGAGTTGATGTTATTTTTAGGTTTTTGAAGAGAAATGGTTCTTGACTAGGATTACACCAAAGGATTTTGGACAAAGACGAATGTTTCGAATAGCCAAGTCGAGCGCCTTGTATCCAAAACATTCGGAACGAGTGTAGGAGGATTTCATTCTCATTCCTTCTCCACCACCTTAAAATCCATGGTGTACAACCCTAACCATATATTTATTGCATTTTGGGTTTTTTATGAGAAAAAGGATCACTTGATGTTGGATCAAGGTTTTATTGTTTGTAAAGATGTTTGAAGCGATACGGACAAGGTCGATGGCGATGCGCAAGGCAATCGACTTACAAGGTTAAAGATGGCTCGATAAAATCGAGAGTTTGTTTTTGAAAATGGTTTTTGGAATCAAAAGTCAACAAGGACAATAGCAATATTCACATACTAAAATCATACAAACATATGGGGTTAGTCGACTAAAAAAATTGAGACATGCAAAAAAAAAACGGCGAACTCGAAAAAAAAATTTAAGGTAAAAACAGCAAAAAATAAACAAACTGATCAGTTCGCGCCGCAAAGGGTGTTTGCGCCGCGAACCGAGAAAAGTGGACATTCTGTTTTTCGCATGTTCGCGCCGCGAACTGAGAAAAGTGGTCATTCTGTTTTTTGCATGTTGGCGCCGCGACCTGAAGCGAAAAATGCAATATTTCTCATTTTTTTGCTGTCTTTTGTGGTTTTCTCTCCTTTCTATTGGTTCTTAAAAAGGGTTTCTTGGTTCCCTTGGTACCTCACACAATACACCCAGCACAAACACACTTAACAAATGATAATAAATGGCAAGTGCAGAAATATAAAGAGAGAAAGAGTTTGAAATGGATACCCAAGAGCTTCCTCCTTCTTTGTTAAGCTTCCACTGGTTTGGTTGTGTGTTTTCTTCCTTCTTCCTTCTATGCTTTGAAGGTGCTTCTCCTCAAAGGTTCTCTATGGGTTTCTATGGAACTCTCTTTATTCTTGCTGGTTTTCTTTCTCACTCTTTTTTTCTAGTTTTCTCTCTAGGGTTTCTTGCTGGTTTTCTTTCTCACTCTTTTTTTTTCTGGTTTTCTCTCTAGGGTTTCTTGCTCTCTTTCTATCTTTCTTCTCAATGTCTAGTGAATGATGGATGTGTAAAAGAATCCCCTTTGTTTACAGCCCCTTCCCTTCTTATCTCTCCCCTCTAGGGTTTTCCCTTCTCCCTAAACATCAGATTTTTCATGGGGTAATGTCTCCTACCACCTTTTCTCATGTCACTCTCTTTCTTTCCATTTCCATGTATATGACTATGCTGCATTTTTCTGCACCACTTTCCCATGTTGTATTTTTCTACAGCCCTCTACATTTCCCTCAATCCTTTCACCTCTTTGTTGGCTTATGCGTGGACTACCCTCTTGGTAAATGTTAACCTTTGGACAGAATTTTGAAATTCTGATTTTTAGATGCATCATCATATGCTATTCCCTTGGTCTTGTGACATGTATATTTTGTGACATGAGGCAACTTGTTACTTCTTGCATGGGACTGTTTTGGATTACCTTCATATTGCCCATGAATAAGCATGCATAATCTTGATCTTGAAACATTCCAATGTTGAGTTAACTCTTAAATATTTTCTTTGGATGTTTGCAAGCATAATGTTGGACATGTAAACTTGTTGGGGAATGAAAGGTACCATAGCATGAAATTAATTAGAAGCTTGGATTAAGGCTAGGAGTAGCTTAATTTTCTAAGCATTACCAAGAGCTTGAAACTTTGTAACAAATGTGACACTTTTGCAAATGTCATGAAATTTCACTTTGTAATATTTCTTGAATCTAGTATTGAATTCATGAATATTGAACTTTGAATGATGGATTCCCTTATGTCATTATATAAAATGAAGTCTTGAATTATGCACTTGTGATCTTGACTCATGCTTTGCAAATTTGAACTCCACTTGACCAAGAATTTGAAACAAAAATGGATGAAGCAAACTTGAATTTGGCCTTGCATTTCATGTTCATTAAGAATATTGATCTTAAATATCCTAACCTTTTCAAGTAACTTCTCCTTGAAGGAATCTACATGAGTATACTTTCCATCTTAGATCGAAACATAGGTGATGAACCTTTTCTCTCAAGTAGCCCATGATAAGCAAATTGTCTCATATTTGAAGTGGAAAACAATGAATCGACCCAAACCTTACCTTGTGAACCCACATGCTCGATATGCAATGGAATAATGTGTGATATGACGAATGCAGAGTATGAAAGGCTAAAGGTGAAAATGAGGGTGTGACAACATCCACAGCTAAACCTGGTCATCTGCACGTTACTCACGTGGAGGTAACATTCAAACAGGCAGGGTGAGTAAAACGATTCATAATAATCAATGTATGAAAATCAACATATAAAATGGCGTCATAGTCATATTCAACACCACCATATTCATCAATAGGCCTCTAAGGTCACAACATCATAAATTATTCCAAACCACTCATAAATGCAAATGCAACAAGACCCAATGCATGTGGTACCAATCATCACAGTGCGATGGACACTAGGCCATCAACCCTCCATAGATCCCCATCAATAGGATCGATTCTACTAGAGAACCGGAGCACATCAAAATACTTCACATCCGCACAATGGGATTGAAGCCAAAATAATCGAGGTCCTGAACCGAAATCCAGATGCACATGAATGCATGATGCACACGTCACAAATCATCCTTATAATAACATCATAGGTGCATCATCATTCATCATAATCATCATTATCAAAATCATATCAGCATAGCTCATCATAATAATTACCATCATACATCATGTCATCATAGCTCATCATAATAATCATCATCATACATCATGTCATCATAGCTCATCATAATAGTCATCATCATACATCATGTCATCGTAGCTCATCATAATAATCATCATCATCATCATCATCATATACACATCACATAGAATTCACAGTCATACTCATGTTAATTCATCATATTATCACATATTAATAACATAGAATTCATAATTATACTCATGGTAATCATCATATTATCGCATATTAATCCCATGGAATTCCCAGTTATACTCATGCTAATTCATCACAAAAATCACAGAATCAAACATCAAGGCATCGCTGCACGCAATCAACATTCGTGAAACTCTGCTACGTTTGTTGGCATGTTTGCTAGGCGAGTCTGGGGCGAGTTTCTTCATTGTGTGAAGGATTCTAAGCTAGGCGAGTCTGGGAACAACATTATTCGCTGTGCGAAGCATTCTTCTCTAGGCGAACAGTGTGATGACAGCAAATTCTATTATGCACCAGAACTTAATTCAACCTAAAAGTCCACACGATTCACTTCCCCAATGCCCCCAAAACATCCCTAAATCATCCCTAAGGTCTTACGATGATAAAGGCACAAAATCTACGGTTCATTAGGCCAATCCCGTATCATATTCATGCCCTAAATCACAAATTCCTTACAATTACCTTGCATGCATCGGAGTTACTCACTATCTAATATTCCTATCCCTTTAGGGTTAGACAAATAACAAATCATGGTTTTGGCCACGAAGGCCTAACTTTTCCTTTTCCCCAATGAATTCTACGGTTAGATTTCATAATAATAGATTTAGGCCACGAAGGCCAAAGATCACTAATTCTCATATCCACCGTCAAAACCCTTAAACCTTAAATCGACCTTAAATTCATTGAAAGTTACACATGGAAAATCATGAAGGTAATACTCCCCATACCTTAATTGTCGACTCAAAGTCTTCTCAAATATTTCAGGGAACCTTTCGAAGCTTTTGCCTCCAATCTTCCTCCTCAGAGCTCTGGCCTCAATTCTTTTCATGGTCTAACAAATAAATCCTAATCCCTTCACAATTTCCTTTTTGTTAAGCTAGTCTTGGGCCTCATAATTGGGCTTTTCCCATATTACCCTCAATACTCCTCTCTATTGTCCAATTTGCCCTTATTTCACTTATATTTATTTTAATTAATAATAATACTAATATATTCATATTATATACTATTAATAAAATAAATAACCCAAAAATGCATAATTCTCAGTAACTCCACAAAACCACCAAAAATCACTGAAATGCGAATATTCTTATTTAATAAAATTAAAATTAAATATTCCAATTAAAATTTGGGGTGTTACATTATTCATACTCACAATCAACACAATCCTAAAAACCCATATGCAAATGAATATAAACTCATAAAATCATGCCAAAAGTTTGCTCATTGATAGATGAAAATCTTATATCAAAGATTTGAAAATGTTTTTTCAAGGCGCACAAGTAAGCAATCAAAGACAATCAACAATATTGAATCAAAACTAGTTCACAAACATACATTAGATGAAATACATAAGATATCAAAAAATTACATCCAAATCCAACAAGAGATTAAAGATCTTACCTTCTCCTTCTTAAGATTTTTGTTTCTCTCTCTAGAATATACTTGGAATGAAGAGAGATAAAATTTTGATCCCAAAAATATAACATATCTTTCTAAAAAACAAGAAAAGTACTTATATAGTACTTACAAAATCTGCCATGTTCGCACTGCGAACTACCTATTCGCTTAGTGAAGTCCCCTTTTTGGCACTTGAAGTGCCTTAGGAGCAGTTAAATCTCCCTTGCAAAATATTTGAGTTCGCCATGCGAGCAATTATATGCACTGCGAACTATCTCGCTACAAGTTCACACAGCGAACTTTGGGTCATATAGCTACTGACTTTTAAGGTTTTCTCATCGCTGGGACCTCGGTGATACTTCACCCAGCGAACATTCGTTGGTTGCTCACTACTATTCGCCCAGCGAACATTTTAGAATCTTCACATTTTCTTTGGCTTCCTTGTCCAATCTTTTGTGTCTTACTCATTGATGTTTTATGCTTATATCCTACACAATAACACACACATCAAAGAATCCAAAGGTATTTGCAATATAATTGAAGAATCACACAAGAACAAGAATTAAATCTATAAAAACATGATAAATGAGTTGAAATGTGCCAAGAAAGATAGTTCGTTTTAAGTCAAAATTTTCACTGAACAAACTCTCCCTAACTAGATTTTTGCTTGTCCTCAAGCAAAGTATGCCCTCATGAAAAACAAGAGAAATTTTCTCAAACAATTGGATTTGCTCAAGAATAAGATTCAACCAAGAAAAGATTAACGGTTCAAATTCAAATAAGAGAAATTTGCTCAAGTAAGAGGAGTTGGTCAAGCAAGAGAATGCGCACAAGCAATATTCACCATTCAATAAAATCGAACAATGACAAAGAATTTTTAGTTCTTAGAAAAATATCATGAAATGTTTCAAATAATCACTAAATTCTCATACTTGAATCACTCTAACTCTCCTCTTCAAAATAAGAATGAAGAAATTAATGCGTTTGCAACCGCAGGAAAATTTCACTCACACGAAAAACAATCAAAATAACAATCAAATTCATACATCCACCTAACTATCAAAAATGAAAACATGGAAGCAAAAAGATCACTAAGGGATTTTAAGGTTGTAGCTTGGTCGGGTTCACAACAAAGGGTCATTTCTTTAGGCTATGGAATCAAAGTTGCCAATGCAAAAGAACATTCACTATACAAAGTATTTATACATCACAACTTCGTTCACCACTTTCTTTCCTTTATTGCAAACCTTCTCAAACTTCCTTTTGCATAATTATTTCATTCACTATTTTTCTTTTTCAAACAAGCATTCTTTTTCTTTTGTTTTTCACATTCATATTCACACTTTTTCTTTTCATTCTTGCATGAAAATTTTCAAAATTTTTAGCAACCTACCATTCTTCTTTTTCATTCTCCCCAACTTGAATTCAACCAAATCTCAAGTGAATGTTCCTTGCTTTTTATGGCAAGGAAATTAATTTAAAACAATGTTCAAAGGTTCAACAAGAAATTTTTAGAATCTCACAAAATTCAATGATGAAGTATACTTCCAAATTATGTACATAAACCAAGTTCATCACTAAAATGAGATCTAGACTATTTAGGCTCAAAGGGGTTAACGAATACTCACTACTCACGGGTAAGTTACTGTTTGGATATGGTTGTGCTCAATATAAACAAATGCCTTGATCATTTCTAATACTTTCACAAAATCACAATAATCAAAAGATAAAGCATGAATCAAACAACTTAAACAAAGTTTATCAGCCATCCTAAGCATATACTAAATAATGGAGGTTTATCACAATTTGTGGCTTTTGGAACTAAGTGAAACAAGCATTCAAACAAGTTGCAACAAGAAACAAGAATACACATTTTCACAAAGCATACAATTCTTAAATCATTCTAACATTCGATAAAGCGGCACAGTTTACCTTGTTTGCTTTCAAACACTCAACATCCTACCATCACTATCCAGACTTGAAAGAATCTTCATTGGATACTTTTGTACAAATAGCAACCAATCTAGAAGGAGTTCTCATCATTTATTTCTACCAACACTTAAGAAAACGTGAAAAGAAACAAGCATATATACACTATAAACAACTGTACAAAGCTAAAAAAACATAGAAACTATTACAATGCAATTCAATATCTAAACACCAATCCCTGGAAACGACGCCATTTTGTTCGAACTGTAGTATAACAACAAGAAGCAAAAATTTAGTTTTGAAAGTCTCCACAGGGATCGGTGTGAGGGAAAGAACGTCATTCATCTGTCTCTATATTTCTAAGCTTGTTTTGATTAAATTGGTTAAAAGATCAAAGGACCATAAATAAAGGAAGAAAATATAAAGACGGGAAATATAAAATAAATACTGAAATATAAACAGAACCTTGTTGGGATTAGATCTCATCAATTGATAACACATGCATTCTTCTAATCATGTTATACACAACTCAAACTTTCGTTTAATATCATCATGTATCACATACAACAGAGGTTATGTCTAATGTAAAGTCGAGAGGCCAACTGTATTGTCTCATCGGTGATATTTCACGCAACAAAACTAACACAGAGCATTAAGAACTGATACTCACGTGAATGTTTAACATAAATCTATGTCTAGAGTTTAGACCTAACAAATATTATTATAACATCCATATCAAATTAATAATTTGATTCATATATAACACCATGATCAAAATACACACACATGATTAACCCTTTTTACACGCATTCACCTAATTTGTCAAATGTATGTGAATATCATTCATCATCACTATTATCACGCATCCTCGCAATACCGTTTTTCAAGCGTTATCATAGTCTTTATTATATTGATCACTAGATGCTATTCATAATGCTAAAAGCGCATATGAAAATGAATATCAAATCACAAAACTATGTCAAAATGTTGCTCATTGATAGATGAAAATCTTGGATCAAAGATTTGAAAAGATTTTGTCAAGACCCACAAATAAGCAATCAAAGACAATCATCAATAATGAATTAAAACTAGTTCAAAAACATACATTAGGTGAAATACATAAGGTATCAAAAGATTACATCTAAACCCAACAAGAGATTGAAGATATATTACCTTCTCCCTCTTAGGGTTTGTGTTTCACTCTCTAGAATATACTTGGAATAAAGAGAGATACAATTTTGATCCCAAAAATATAACATATCTTTCTGAAACGTAAGAAAAGTACTTATATAGTATTTACAAAATATGTCATGTTTGCACTACGAACTACCTATTCGCCTAGGGAAGTCCCCTTTTTGGCACTTGAATTTCCTTATGAACAATTAAACCGCCATTGGAAAATATATGAGTTCGTCGTGCGAGTAATTCTTTGCACTGTGAACTACCTCGCTACAAGTTCACACAACGAACTTTGAGTCCTTTAGCTACTGACTTCCAAGGTTTCCTCTTCGCTAGGAACTTGCCGATACTTCACCCAGCGAACATTTGTTGGTTGCTCGATATTGTTCGCCCAGCGAACATTGCAGAACCTTCACATTTTCTTTAGCTTCCTTGTCCAATCTTTTGTATCTTACTCATTGATGTTTTATTCTTATATCCTGCACAATAACACACACATCAAAGAATCCAAAGGTATTTGCAATATAATTGAAGAATCACACAAGAAGAATTTAATCTATAAAAACATGAGAAATAAATTGAAAAGTGCCAAGAAAGATAATTCATTTTAAGTCAAAGTTTTCACTTAAGAATAAGTTAACATTCAATCTCAAGTTGCCTTAAAGGTTTCCGTTGAGTAAAATGGATATGAGGGGTGTTAATACCTTCCCCTTACGTAATCGACTCCTGAACTCGAATATGGTTGTGACGACCATTTTTTAAAGGGTTTTATCGATATTTTCTCTTTCCTTCTTTGGAATAAATAAAGTTCGGTGGCGATAATGTTCAATATCATTTTTCCGCGAGCGCGCGATACACTTTGCGAAGGATCATATTTTTTGAGGGTCGACACGCCCACCACCGACATGCAAATTGCAGAATTACGTTTTTTCTGCTACATATTTCACATCAGAACTACGATTTCCCTTCCAGGTACTCAAATCCTTCATAAAACAACAGAGAATCAACATATTAACATCACACAACCTATATCTATCAATTAGTAAACATAATCATCAATTATTCCCTATTTTTATCATGATCCCAAAATCCTCAAAACCCAACAATGGTGAAAATATATTAACACATCAAAACTGAAAATTTCATACACACATGTACACAAATTTCATCATGGAAAGTAGACTACAACACCAATTGATTATCAAATTTTAGATTCACATACAAACACAACCAAACATGTACCATTATACAAACCTATTGGATGTTAAGTACTCCTCGACTCTACCCCGTAAGAATATACCCATTATCGAACTCATTCTCCCCCTTACCTCAATTTCTAACAAGCAATATGAATACGAACTGGTCTGAATGCTCTCATCTCACCCAAAGATCCAAGTTATCCCTTTACCTCTATCATCTTTCTCTCTTTTTCAAAGATTCTACGTACTCATAAAAATTCCTAAACTTAGGTTGCATTCCAAACTTATATCATTAGGGTTAACCTAGTTGAAATTATAAACTCACCTCTCACTTACCAACATCCTCTCTCTTTCCTCCCCTCTATTTCTCATAATTCGCACTTTGGGTCATTCTTTATAACATATTACTCTGAAGTTAAATATGTTACTCTAAAGTCATCATTCTTTATATAAATTGTGAGTTTTAACATGTATGATTTGTCTTTCCTGTCGGATACAATTTCTACAGTGTTAAAATTTACTTCTTTTGATTCATTAGTGTTTTGACAATTATTAATATTATAATATTAAAATCAATATTTTTAATAATTAATTATTGTCATCCAAGTGGGAGATTGTTAGATTAATTATTTAATTAATCAAATATGGATTGACATCATTAATTATTAATTAATTATATTATGGTCTATTATTATTAAACACTAAATAGATGAATTATTTGATTACGAATTATGAGAAATAGAGGAGAGGAAGGAGAGAGGATGTTGGTAAGTGAGAGGTGAGTTTGTAATTTCAACTAGATTAACCCTAATGACATAAATTTGGAATGTAACCTAAGTTTAAGAATTTTTATGAGTACGTAGAATCTTTGAAAAAGAGAGAAAAAGGCTAGAGGTAAAGGGATAACTTGGATCTTTGGGTGAGATGAGAGCATTCAGACCAGTTCGTATTCATATTGCTTGTTAGAAATTGAGGTAAGTGGGAGAATGAGTTCAATAATGGGTATATTCTTACGGGGTAGAGTCAAGGAGTACTTAACACCCAATAGGTTTATATAATGGTACATGTTTGGTTGTGTTTGTATGTGAATCTAAAATTTGATAATCAATTGGTGTTGTAGTCTACTTTCCATAAAATTTGTGTACATGTGTGTATAAAATTTTCAATTTTGATGTGTTAATATATTTTCACCATTGTTGGGTTTTGAGGATTTTCGGATCATGATAAAAATAGGGGATAATTGATAAAAATAGGGAATAAAGGGTACAAAATTGTATGTAAAAGCTCGTGTCCGCAAAAGCCAGCGAAAAAACAAGGCGAACAGGGCGGACACATTAAAGGGTGCAGGCCTAAAACCTTGTTCGCCTCCACGAAAAAGTGTGTATAACATTGTACTGGAGTTTCACAATACTAATATTTTCATACTATTTTAATGTATAAAATTCAAACTCATTTAAAATGGTACTCCCTCCATTCTACAATGAGTGACTCAGTTGATCATTTCATACATATTAAAAAAAGAGAATAAATGAAAAAATGAGAAGAATATTTTTTACTAAAGTACTCATTATCAAATATTGTAAGTGGTGATAGTAGTAATGATTAAATGGTAAAATTAAAAAGAAAAAAAATAATTTGTATTATAAATTAAAATAAATCATTCATTTTAATTTTTTAATAAATTTAATTGAAATACACGGGCAGTGTAAAATAATTTTACACTATCCGTTAATCATAATCATTGGATGTTAAGAATAATTTGACTTTTATTTTCATTATTTTTAATATAAAGCAAACGGATGATGGTAATGAATCGACCATGTAAAACTTTTTACATTCACAGTGCATAATAATTAATTTTTTAAAATTTAAATAGATAACTTATTATGACAAAAAGAAGTATTATAATCAAATTTTTGATTGAAACGTGGGTGTTGGGGCAAAGATTCACATAGAAGTGTGATGATCTGTATTGAAATTGTATCAGAGTCTAACTTTGTTTAAGTTGTCAAACTATTAGATATAAAAATGTGTTTGAAAAAAACACATAAAAATAAGATTCAAATACATTTAACACGGTAAAGATCAACTCCACCCAACATCATAAAATCATAAACTATTTTTTAAAATTTTAAACAAGTATTTTTAATAAAAGTATAAAATATATTGTAAAATATTGAAACTAGAAAATAAATTTGATGTAACTAGTTCAACAAGTCAACTATACACGCCTGAATTAAAGTTTACTGTATAAAAACAACTTTTAAAAAGGAAAAAGAAAGAACAGTTTGACACTAGGATCTACAATGGCTAAAGAGAATCACTTCATTAGATCATCACAGAATCAATGCATAATACTGATAAAATATGAAAGAGAAGATACCAAATTAGTTGAATGTTTGGTTGAATTATAGACAAAATTAAGAGGAAGGGCAGTGATAGTACCACGCTTTGCACATAGCAGTGACGACCAAAACACAGAAGTTCTTGATAGCGGCAGAATGATGATTAAGCTTTTTCTTAGCATGATAGAGTCATAGGGTTTGCACGGGCATTTTTGGATCTCCAAGAGGTATCAGCTAGTACTAGCAAGGTTGGAATACATTTAATCTGCGAGAGTGAAACAACTTCTGATTTGAGTGTGATCTGTTGTGTATGCATTGTTTTATTTTTATTTTTATCATCTCCTTCTTTTTAGGAGCTAGTAGTGATTCATTAATGCCAAGTGCCAATGGACCTTGGAGTTGGACTAGCGTATTGCATGTTACACTAGGGCTAGCATAATTAGCCATTGAATATCGTATTAATAAATGAAAAACGTTTTAAAATAAATGTTATTTTCATTTTTAAAAATAATAATTTTTTTAATTGTGTGTTTTAATTATTATTTTACACATCACTTTAATCGAGTTATTTTAAAACAGAGTATATTTATTTATGTTTTATATTTCATGTAATAAATTATTCTCTCTATTTTAAGATAAAAGTCTTTTTTAAAATTTTTATATTTTTTAAAATAATGATTAATTATGTTAATTTCAATGATAAAATCAGTATTATTTATTAAAATAATTTTATTAATAATAGATAATAGAGTAGTTACATAAATTAAAATATAATAAATAAAGATAAATTAAAGGAAAATATAATAAATATCATATTAGTGTATATATATATATATATATATATATATATATATATATATATATATATATATATATATATATATATATATATATATATATATATATATATATATATATATATATATATATATATATATATATATATATATATATATATATATATATATATATATATATATATATATATATATATCATTTTAACGCGATCAATTAATTTAGCCAAAATAACCTTTTTAGTCCCTTAACTTTTGCTCGGGGTCCATGTTGGTCCTTTATCTTTAAAAAGTGGCAAGTTGTTCTTTTAACTTTTAAATTGGTGTCACGTTTATCCTTCCGTGTGTTGTCGTTAGTCAAACTTTGAAAAAATTGCCACGTTTGTCTAGGTGGAGCTGCTGACGTGGATATGAAGTGTCTTAGAGGAAGAAAAACTCAGACTAATGTTTCCATTACCCACCATTACCCAGAAGAAGAAGGCACGACATGCTTGGAGAAGAGTAATCATATTTTGGAGTCTTGGAGAATTCATTGAGTCATTGAAGACGATTCAAGGTTTGCAGACGCGAAGGATTGAAGATTTTCTGATTTAGGGTTTTCTGATTGAGGATTGAAGACGATTCAAGAAACATAATCAAAAGGTTAGTTCATTTCTCTCTGATTTAGGGTTTTCTGGTAGAGGTTCAGATTTAGGGTTTATGTAAATTTGTTAGTGTAAACGTTAATTACTTACATGATATGATTAGGTATCATGGATGAATACATAACTCTCAAAATTTATCATAGTTGTGAGTTCACAGATGAAGGTCGTAGTGCATATGAGAATGGAGTAGTAGATGATTTAAGGGTAGATGTAGACAGATGAAGTTATTTTGAGCTATTTTAAGCTAGATGTAGACAAATGATTTGAGGAGGAACCTAGAACAAGGAGAAATTGATGGGTCTGCTCGCAAATTGAGAAGAACAGGTTTTCTGGTGAAGTGTAGTAGGTGTAAGAAAGCAGGACATTACAAATCTACTTGTAAGGACACAACAACTCAACAACCTAGCCAACAATCAGCCCAACTCAATCATACTCCAACTCAGACTGCTCAACAACCTATCAAACAATCATCCTAACTCAATCATACTCCAACTCAGACTGCTTAACAACCTAGCCAACAATCAGCCCAACTCAATCATAATCCAACTCAGAGTCCAACTCATACTGCTCAACAAACTAGCCAACATACTCCTACTTCAACAACTCAGCCTACTCAACAATCTAGCCAAGCATCTCAGACTTCTAATGGAAAGGCTGCTAAGGGAAAGACACAAAAGCTGCCTGTAAAAAAGCCAACAAGACCTTTTGTGCCACCTGAGCCTACAACTAGGTTGAGTCCTACGAAGAATGTTGTTGGCCCAGTAACAAGGAGGTCTACTCCAACAAAGAGGACCACGCCAAAGAAGAAACTCTAAATTATGGAACATGTGTATTTAGTTACCTAGAACAAGTTTATGTATTTTACTGCTGTTGTTTTGGAACAAGTTTATTTATTCTCTTGTTGTTGTCATGAACAAGTTTATGTGTTCTACTGCTGTTATTTTGGAACAAGTATATTTTGTGTATTCTACTGCTGTCATGAACAAATTTATTTATTCTACTGCTGTTGTTTTGGAACAAGTATATTTTGTGTATTCTACTGTTGTTTTGGAATGAGTATATTTTGTGGAAAGTATTACAGGTTTATGTATCCTGCTGCTGTTGTTGTTTATAGGTACTATGAAATGAACCTAAAAGCAAAACCAACTTATATGTATCCTGCTGCTGTTGTTGTAAACATAAAAAACATAACATACCAAATATGTCATTGACAAGCCAAATTAACATAATCTTTAACTGTTGGTTATGCTTTGACAGACCAAATTAAAAACACTTTAACATGGTAGAATCCAAAACTGTTATACTCATGTGGATTTTGCTTTGATAGACCAAATTAAAACACTTTAACTGTTGCATACCAAGTTAACATTATCTTTAACTGTTATATTCATGTGGAACTAATACAATGCAAAACTAAAACTTATTCATTCATGTTGAACTGCAAAAACTGAAATTAACTAAACGGATAGAATCCATATATTAAAATCCAACTATTACATTCATGTTGAAGTGATACAATCCAAAACCGATACAAACTTTAACTAAACATAAAAACATAATTCTTACAACCAAAACTTAACTTAATTCTTACAAACAAACCATAACATAATACTTCCAAACAAACCTTAATACACTAACTACCCCTAATAACTAATACAATGATAATCATCACAAACATCAAATTCAAAATCTTTTTTCACTTCATGATATTCTTCATTTCACTTTCAAGTTTCATCAGCTTTTTCCCTAATTCTTCATTCTCCATTGTCGCTTTTTCAATGTCCTTTTTTGCTTCAGTAAGTCCCTTAGTTACCACACCCAGCCTATGCATCCAAAATTGCTTCTTCTCATTACCCATCTCCTCATAAAACCAATCAAAGAAGCCACAACCAGCTTGCATACCTCCTTGTAAGTTTCATTGTTTAGAGGATGATGGATAATGAATTTAAAATTAAACAAAAATATAACTTATAATTTGGACAGAAACAGAAACAGAAACATAACTTAATCAAAAACAGAACTTCAACAGAGAACAAAACCAGCTTGCATACCTTATAATTTGGACAACCCCAAAAAAATTTTCCCATATTCTTAACAGTAGTTGCCCTTTGAAGAACAACCATGTCTCCACAATGGCAAATGGGCTTCCATCGTGACCGACTACAAACATCTGAATTCCGACTTTTCGATTTCGAAATGGAGGAGGAACATCCGGATTTCATGCTTGCCAAATAAAAAACCCTATATTAAGTTAGGGATTTGGGATTGGAATTTAGGGTTTGGGATTTGAGATTCAGATTATTTTTTAGGGATTTGAACGGAAGAAGGAAGGAGAAGGAGGCAACATCATGAACAAAATTAGGGATTTCATGCTTGTCAGGTCATCTGCCAGATATGCAAAATAAACGAACGTTTGGGGGCAACTGACGGTGCGGACTAAAATCACACCATTTTAAAAGTTAAAGGACCAACTTGCCACTTTCTAAAGATAAAGGACCAACATGGACCCCGAGTTAAAGTTAAGGGACGAAAAATGGTATTTTGCCACTAATTTATCACATCTTAAAAAAGGCAAGGGGTACAAGACCAACTAAAAATTTCAGTTGAAAAATAAAAAGATATAAAGTTAGCTTTAAAAACATTGAAATATGTAATTAATGAGTCCACAAACAATGTAAAAACTATTAATCATGTTTATGAAGGATTTAAATTAATTTAATAGATACAAATTATAACATATTGTTATATTAAAGAATAATCAACAATAATAAAAATGATATATCTTGTAGGATTTGAGAGACAACTGTTGGAAGAGTGTGAGTATGAGAGAATTATTATCCTCATTGCCGTTTAGGGTTTTTTAGAGTGAGTTAATTATCTAATGGAGAGATACTTAAATAGCTAAACGGCTGAGAGCAGTGACTTCTCATTGGGTTTAACTGAATGGTACAACTCATCACGGTTCATTCAGACACAAAACGTAATCAAATAATTCATATATTTAGTGTTTAATAATAATAGACCATAATATAATTAATTAATAATTAATCATGTCAATCCATATTTGATTAATTAAATAATTAATCTAACAATCTCCCACTTGGATGGCAATAATTAATTATTAAAAATATTGATTTTAATATTATAATATCAATAATTGTCAAAACACTCACCAACCAAAAGAAGTAAATTTTAACGCTACAGAAATTGTATCCGATAGGAAAGACAAATCATACATGTTAAAACTCACAATTTATATAAAGAATGATGACTTTAGAGTAACACATTTAACTTCAGAGTAATATGTTATAAAGAATGACCCAAACATATGAAAATGCTATTGATAAACTCCCACTAACCCAAAGTATTATAAGACTTACTCATGTGTATAAGTCTACGGTTAGTGATTATACTAATGAGTTTTAAATTATAAGTCATAGAACATCCACATAGGTCTAAGAATAGTAATTACATACAGGGATACCCTATTACGAGAGTAATTATATTTAATTATAAGTAACTTCATAACACAATATCATACTCGATAGGAGTATTAACATTTACTTGTACTTTCATATTATGACCTAACAAATGTGGATATTAAAGATAGAATAACACAATATTATTGCACGCTAAAGAATTATTGTATCTTTTCAATATCAACCTAAACATCAAATTATGATGTTTCCTGAGATTAAGAGAATATTATATATCTCAGTATAACAAAATAAGACTTCTTATAATTATTTCATATTTTGAAGTCCTTTTAGGATTTGTCATATTTACAGTGCACGCAAGAATATATGACCCTATGAGAATAATAATCCAATTTTTTTAGATTATATGATTGTCTACACATGCACTTCACTCCCACTAATCCAATATGATAAAGATTTATCAGAGGCCACTAATATTAAATACTTTGATTGAACAAAGGGATGCTAATTTTATTTTTAGTGCAAAACTATACAGAGAAGTGGTTCTATAATATATCATCATTGAAGTTTCACAAACTCAACCACATATTTTGCACATAAATAGAATATGTCATAATTTAAATAATTTCACATGAAAGAATATGATGGTCATACAAAAGATTTACCATCAATTGAGTGAGATCAAACTCGTATAATTTTAAATATAATATATGATTATATACAACATCTTAATAATTCACTCAAAACTCAAATGCTACAAATATAATTAGACACATTTGAGAAACATTGTATGTTATACGCAACGGAAAAAATGTGAGACTTTAATTTAATTAATATTGAGGATATACCAGAAGCATACGACTATGATATTCTCAATATAATTTTCTATAATATAATATTATATTAAGTAAATAATATTTGATTCTCATTTTTATACAATTGACATGTTAAATTCTCTCACTTAATAGAGAATAATAGTTGAACTAAGATTAAGAGGTTTTAAAAATATATTAAACAAATATTCAATTAATTTCTCTATCACACAATGATCATATCAAATAACGTCACACTGTTAGGGTATGTCCATCATTTACATAATACTTAGAGAATTGAAATCCATTTTAAAAAATTCAAAATAAATGATTGAATTTCATAAAGTATTACATGTCTTTAAAATAATTTCTTATTTATTAAATAATAGTTTCAACAATATTAAATAAGAAACATAACAATGTATAAATATTATGTCACCAAAAATTATAATACTGATAGGGTACTCGAACTATAATTTACATAATCATAAATCATGTATATTGAACAAAATAAATTATACTAATAATAACATACCGATAGGGTATAATTATTATCAATATAATATATATATATATATATATATATATATATATATATATATATATATATATATATATATATATATATATATATATATATATATATATATATATATATATATAATTGCATAATTTTAATTTAAAAAAGAAAGTGAATAACATTTTAAGAAATTCCTCCTTGAATGCAATTATTATATAATAGTCACAAGAGATTCAAAATTAATAAATAATCAAATATAACTAATCTCGAAGAGAATGTGACATTTATCCTTGTGAGTAGAGTTATTAAACTTTAATGACTTTTAGAATATTATAGTATCATGTCAAAATAATTCATAAACAAAGAATAAATCGTTATATCAAAATATAAAACTCTATTTATAAATAATCATAATTCAAGGATAATACAATTTAATTTTACTAAAGAATATCTCAAAATCATTATATATGAAAATTTTAGATATATTTAAAATTTGAATTAAATCAATCATTTTATAACATATTATATTTGAATATTGGAATATATCAAAACATCGAAATAAATAGAATATCTAATACTATTTATTTGGCATCAACTTAAGAGAGAGTTGTTGAAACTTATATGGAAACCTAGAGCCCCATTTATCAAGTCATAATATGAATGAATTTCATTTGAAATTTACTATACAAGATTATACAAGGTTTTGACATATATTATCCAAAAAGAAAAAAAAAGATTATAGGTCAATATCATATTCACTAACATAAAAGAACATAAAAGAGAATTTCATATTAAAATCAAAAACAATTATGACTCTTTGAAATTGAATGACAAAGTATTGGTTTTAAGGATTCATTCAACACATTTGTTAGATTTTAATCAAAATATTAAATGCATTTTTTTTAAAAGATAAAACAGAGATGTAAAGAATTGTCACTCAAATTATTAAAATAAAATATGACATGCAATCGTATTTCTTAGTCAAACCAAAATGTCAGTTTCAAAAAATTAGGCTTCATAGTATTTTTTTTATTGAAAATTAATAGTGCAATAGTTGCTTTACACCAAAGATATGAAAAATTGAAGAAACAATGATGTATTGGAATAATACGGTGTCTTAACAAAACTATAACTATTTTCTTTGAGTAGTCAATACAAATACACCAACACTTATAAAATTTTCATTCATAATAGCTATTAGATGTATCTAAACATACTCTGATACCAATTGAAAGATTTAAATTAATTTAATAGATACAAATTATAACATATTGTATTATTAAATAATAATAGACAATAATAAGAACGATATATCTTCTAGGATTTGAGAGACGGCTATCGGAAAAGTGTGAGTATGAGAAAATTACTACCTTCATTGTCGTTTAGGGTTTTTTGGAGTGAGTTAATTGTCTAATGGGGAGATACTTAAATATTTAAACGGCTAAGGACATAGACCTCTCATTGGGGTTAACTGAATAATCCAACCATCACGGTTCATTCAGTCACAAAACTCAATTAAATAATTCATGTATTTAGTGTTTAATAACAATAGACCAAAATATAATTAATTAATAATTAATTCTGTTAATTCATATTTAATTAATTAAATACTTAATCTAACAGTTTAATCATTTAAAATCGTACAATAAGTCAATAATATATTAAGTTTATGAGTTTATAAATTGACAAATTATAAATAAAGTGGAGTTTTTTTTTTGTCAAATAAATTAATGATTGAAATTTATCTTTTAAAGATGAAAAACTACAAACTAAACTGATTAAATGGGATTAAAAAAAACATATTATTAAAAGCATAAAATTTTAAAATATTGCATTAAAAGATTTTTTTCTCCACTTTTTAAAAGAAAAACATAGAAAATAAATTAATAAAAAGAAATGTAAGATTTTTTTTTTTAATTTAACAAGTTTGCAGCTCATGTTATTAATAGATCATGACTCGCCTCATCCTGCCTTATTAATAGCAGTGGGTTCAAAACTCAACTGGCTTCGGCAAAAACAACGGGTCCAACTTCTCTTGTCATTGTTAATATTACTCCTTCTATTTTAAACTAGCGTCCAAATGAGCATATTCGTGTTCGTTTGTCCGCTTTTTTTATTGCGCTAACGCGTGAAGATATTGACTAACATATTCTTTTATAAGTTTGATTTTAATATTAACTATTTATATTGATTTTAGTATAAATTATTTATATGAAACTTTTTTTAAACCCAATTTCATATTATTTTTGAAATAATATATATTGATATAATAAATACTTATTTTGACATTTGTTGTTATTGTATGTGCATGTGAAAATTATCAGTTCAATATTAACTATTATTACACTAATACGTAAACATAGATATATATATTTATCAATTACCTACAAATAATAAATAAAATTTATATTTAAAACAAAGAAATTCGTTTGTTCACCTTTTTAGTATACACACGTGTTAAAATATAAATATATTTTTTAATTTAATTTTGATCTTAAATTAAATTATTTACATAGCATTTAAACGGGCATACCCGTTTGTACGCTTAAACACAACATCTTGCAACTTATCTAAAAAAATGTTAACAAATTTCTATAATACCAATTCTTTTTTCGAGGCAAACAACGTAACAATTTGTATAGCTCTTACAAATAAATAGTATAATACATGATAGTTCTCATTTGTGTGGCAGTCTTAAAGAATGTCTCCATCATAAAAATATGCATTCTATAATTTTCTTCTTCTCTTTCACGACAATAAAAGATATGGAAGTTATCTTTCAAATCCTACTGAAGTTATTAATCACACAGTATTTTAAAGTTTAAAGGTATTACATTGTCAGTGTGAGACAATTTTACACATACAACCAATCAAAATGTCTATAGTCAAATTTAAAGTCACGCACCCTCTTAGTTTTTTTTTTTCCATTTTCTTTCTCTTACACTAATAGCTTCTCTCATTCATCACACATACCTTTTTGTTCGTTTTGTATTTATTTTTCAAAAATATGATCTTCTACATTCATAGAGATTCATTTCCACTTTTTAAAAAAATCTTTTATATAACCACTAATCAATTCACTATGCTACACTTTCTTCACCTATTAAAAATTAAATGGAAAAGCAAGAGAACCATCCATTTCAATTTGGGTTGAAATTATAAATTGAAATAGCAACTGTAAAAAATTAATGATATTTAGAAAAATTAATGATGATTAATGAATTAAGCAGCCTACATGGATGATCTAATGACATTAATATTTCATTCATTTAAATTAATAGGCAAATTTAAATTTAGATTCCTTTGAATTTTAATGAAAATCTCTCCTAATAAATAATTAATAGGAAAATTTATTTCTTTCTCTTTATTGTTCCTAAAACATATAATAAACAAAAAAACTATGCTATTTGAAATAGTTATCTTTGAAATTCAAAATTACCTCTTTTGATGATGAAATGCTAGTGTAATAAGTCCCGAAATATAAACATGAATTAGTTTCAATCTTGATGTTGCTCTCGAATACAAAAACAACACAGAAGCAAACATTGAACTTCCATAAGACTTCTAATACAAACAATGAGAAAGAAGCAAATTATTAACCACCCACAAACCATAAATTATGAAGAATCATTGGATGAAACATTAAACGAACATGTTTTTTTTATTCTATAAATTTGTATTTATGTTATGCATCACATCTTGAGAGGTTTATATATAAAAATAAAAATCAAAAACCAACTCTAGGAGTTATGGAGTTACCACAATTCAAAATAACTACCATCATTTAATAAAAACTTTATTTTTTTATTTGTATTTTTGTTTTTAAGATTAACTAAAAATAAATTTTAAAGGATAAAATAGAAATAAAAATAAGTCAGTCTAAAATTCCATGTCCCCTAGATAAATTATTTAATTTTAATTTAATTATAAACTATTTATAAAATAATTAAAGATAATGATATGAAAAATAATAAACGGTTGGCGGTTAATAAACCTTTGTGTAACCGCCGTTGTGAGAAAAAAAACAAAAATTAAAATAAAAATTGAAAAGGATAAATTTGGAAAGAAAAAAAAAGCTACACCAAAACAATTTATTGTCTTTATATATTGTTATAGATTAAACTTTGTTTAAAGATTTTTCTTTTTTTCAAATTCAGAAATGTAATAAATAAATATAATCATTTAAAAAAAAATATTCTTATTAATTATAGATTATTATCAATTGTGATAAATAAAAAAGAACTACACTTTCAAATTACACTTTCTTTGTTGATGATATAATGATCTTTTGCAAAACTACTACAAGAAATGCATTTTCTATTCATAAGTTATTATAGGTTGCTATATCTTAAAATTTGTTCTACTTCCTCATTTAGTTTACCTGACTTATGGTTTTACTCATTTGTATATATTTGTTTATTTGATCATGTATTTAGGTCATTCATCGGCATTTGCATATTGTAATAAATTTAGGCTAAAGGTCCGGTGATAATGGATGTTATTAGTGAATTTCTAAAGCGAATGTTATTTGGTAATTATTTAGGTTTATTTCTCATATTACTTGTGGTGCGGATCATCTCTTTATGTGAGATTCATGGTTAGTTGAGAGATTTTCGACTGATTGTCACCCAATTCAGAAGTTTGTTTGAATTCAAAGAAAATGACAAAGTTTAAATAAAAGGAAGATTTAATTTACTTGCTAGAAATTCACGATACAATGCATTTTTTTTAGATAGAAGTTAAAAGAATGGATTACAAGGAAATATGATAAAAAAAATAAATCTTTTTGGTAGAGTTGACTTTTTGGTCCACTGTTGACTTTTTGTTAAGTATTGACCATTTACTCGGTTTTGACTTCTGAATTTTCCTAGACCTATTCTATAAGCATTTGATCAAGGGATTCATCATCATTCATCACAAATGACTTGTGTCATGATTATGTCAAGTGCTAATTTCCAACAAATTTTTTCTTCCATCAAGTTTCACTTCTATGGTTTGTTCTTCACTTTCCAACATTGACTCATACCCAAAAAAATTATAATTTGATCCATGAGTTTAAACCATTCAAAAGTGCTTATTTTCAACATAAAATCAACTTTTAAAGACACTTAAAATCATGGGATGATTCACTAAAATTCAAGCCAAAAGTGGTAGAAAAATCAATGCAAAAACATTCAAATTCAAGTTAATTACTAGTGATCATTTGCCTTACATCCTAACTTAGTACTTTTGCTAAACTCCAACACCTTTGATCTCTAACTACCCTTAACTACCTATTTCTCCACAAGCTATCCATTTACCTAATTATCCTTAACTTCTTTAACTACCAAACTAACACAATTTCTAACTTCTAATTTTCAACCAAATTCTATTTAATCCCAACCGTTTTAATGTTTGATCCAAGGGTTATAGTTAGTTATCTGCAACTTGAGCTTAAATTAATTTTTAACCATTGATAAATTCATTACTTGGATCACAATCCAAGATTGTTTATTCATTTTCCAAGTCTATATAAACATGTCATTTCTCACAAATTTTGAGCTAAAATAACTAACATAATTTAAAAAATTCACAATTAATCATTATTTTTCCACCACTTTTTCTTCTTAATTTGTCTCTCAATTCATCTTCTCCATCACCCTCACAAAAGTTCTTCTTCATCACCATTTAGAACTTCACGTTGAAGTTCTAAAATGGTGGAACTTATCCACAATCCAACTTCAGCAAATCATCAATCAACAATTCAAGCATTATCATCAATAATCATCATCTAAAGTTTACTAAGTTTCATCAACAATCATCATCTAAAGTTTGTCAAGATTCATCAACAATCATCATCCAAAGTTCATCAATTCAAGCTTATCAACAATATTTTACATTCAAGATTCATATTTTATGTTCATCCATCATCAAAATTAATCATCAAGTCTTGAAAGTTAATTGGATTAAAGGAGCGTATTCTTGAAGTTTTTCGTATTTCACTTCAGCACTCTGATTTTCAACAATAACTGGAGCAAACCTCCACTTCGTCGATAATCCTTTATCTCTTTCACATTTTTGTCATGAATTATTGGATGTTTGCTAGTTGATTTAGCTTAAGCTACTGTTTTGGAATTGCTTATTAGATAATCACTTATTTTTGCATGATACACATAAACTAGAAAATAGTGATTTTTCAATTCTTAACCATTAATTACATGTGAATATATCATTAGAAGCAGTTTTTAGTCACGATTCTGAATATGTGATTACTTTTTCATGATTCATTATAACGAATGTGAACCGATACATTCTTTGCACACTTTGTTTTTCACCTTTTTGCCCGATTCTTCAAAATTCATGGCTAATTTGCCAAATTTGATCGTATATTTGGATTTCTTGTGAAAAATCGAGTCCGTTGATATATAATTTGCATATTAATTTTTTATTTATTAATTATTAGTATATCAAAATTCAAGATTGTGTGCAATAAATTAATGAACATTAATGATAAAAATTTAAAACGCACAGTTGCATATCATGTGTCCTACATAATTTTCTCTTCCTTCCCTTTCTCTCTACGCCACGTGGCACAATATGATTGGTTTCATTTGTTTTTCATCCTTCACCTTGAAATTCTGAAACTCAGTAAACACCTCATGCTTAAACTTGATGTGTGCTAACGATCTCGTTCTTGTGAACTCATCTATAAATGACACAAAATACTCGTTTCCTCCAAGTGAAAGTACTTAAAATTGTCAACATACATCAGAATGCACTACTCCTAAAATATGTTTTGATCTTAGAGCTACTTCTGCTGAAAATGGCAATCTAGGTTGCTTACCTTTCATGCATACCTCACATGACTTCTCAGGCTTCACAATCTTAGGAATGCCATGTACCAGCATCTTAGAACTTATATTCCCTAAGCTTTTGAAGTTCAGATACCCCAATCTCTTGTGCCACAACTCATTGTCACCTTCAGTACCTTCTGCATTAAGGTATTTAATTTCAGTTGTTTCCACATTCACCTAGAATGTTCTGTTGCTTCCCTGTTCAATTTGCATAATCAACTTATGATTAGAATCATACAACTTCAAGAGGTTTTCCTTCATAGTAATTCATAAACCTTTTTAAATTAGTTGACCTACACTCATCAGATTGCTCTTCATACCAGAAACATGCCAAACGGCCTTAATTAGAAAAGTTTTGTCATTATTCACTCTGACCTTGACACTTCCCATTCCTTCAACATTCAAAATACTTATCATCAACACATCTTATTTTTGTCCTCTTTCTAAAGTCAAAATCAATCATCCATTTTTTTTCAATTAGGCGATTTGCGCAGTCATTGTCCATATACCACCAGTCTACCAATATCCACCACCATACTCAAAAGCCTTCAATAGCACATGTTCATCATCAGACTCTCCTCTAGCTATGTTTGATTCTTCTGATTTCTTTTACTTGTTTGACCAACAACCATCATCAAAGTAACATAACATTGAATCCCCTTCTTGTCAAACTTCTCTTTTCTCTTCTGATATTTCTTCTCATCAGAGTTAGAGGTTTCTGACTTATGATAACCATCACCATGTATCTTATTGGCCTCTGACCAATATTGCTTCTGATTTTTCTTACCAGAAGACGCCTTCAGAGCCTTCTCTACCTCTCTTTCAGAGGTTCTCTCAGTTAGACACAACTCTTATGCCTCTAAAATAGTATACAACTCTTCAATTCTCATGGCACTAAGGTCCTTAGAGTGTTCAATGGCTACAATAATGTGTTCAAACTGAGGAGTAAGTGATCTCAGTACCTTTTCAATGATTATTTGTTCGGGAAGAGTCTCTCCACAAGATTTCATCACATTTGTGACCATAATTACTCTAGAGATGTAATTAGGTGCCTTTTCATTGTTCTTCATGTTGAGATTCTTATACTGCTTACGTAGAGACTGGAATTTCACCTTCTTCACTAATGAATCACCACCGTAGCACCATACTAGTGTGTCCCACACAACCTTCGTCGTCGTTGAACAGTGATCTTCTAAAACAAATTCCTATCCACACACTGATGGATATAGAAGAATGGTTTTTGATCCTTCTTCCTCATTTCTCTATGTGTTTTTTTTTGTATTTCAGTTGCATTTGCTGCAACCGTTGCGCAACCGTCATTGACGAGATCAAGAACATCTTGAGCGTCAAAGAACACACGCTTCTGAATCATCCATCGATTCCAATTTTTTCTATCGAAATCTGGAAGCATTGTGTTCAAGCTACCGTTTCTACCGTTCATCTTCGAGCTTGTGCAAATTCACTAAAATTACACTAACACTCGTGTTTCCCAATACTTCAGAATCAAGAAATGTGAATCTGTTCCAATCTCAAACTTCAATTCACTATTAATTTCATAACCATAATTAATCACAGACACCTCACGTACACTCGTATTTTTCGATCTGAATCAAAACTGAAACTTTAGATAACAATTGTTGGAGCCCAAGGTTGAAAATGAAGATATGAGAGAGAGAGAGAGATTGTAACTAACTTTTAGTATTGAATGAAAAAACAGTTACACCGAATGAAAAATCTCTAACAAACTTAAACCAAACTTTAATTTATATACATAAATTCAAATTAA